>PVLA01014130.1:0-32550 GCA_004027455.1 Hydrochoerus hydrochaeris
AAAGAAAGAAAGAAAAAGGAGAATGAGAAAAAGCCCCACTAAGAAATCAGTAATTTATAAATTACATACTGTCATCCTGGATGTAGTTGTTCAAGTTACAAAGTTAAAGGGTACATAGTAAATATTCAAACAGTCAGACTACAAACAGTTCTGCTCAAAGATCCAACAAAGATTCAGCAATATGGTCATCTATTTTACATACTCAAACCTATATGCAGTTATATCCCTTAGAGCACTTTCTTTTCCTCTCTTTTTTACAATAGCAATTACACATTTTGGTTTTATTACTCTTATAGTTCTTATTTACTTTTTACACTAGAGACACAATATGATATTTATGAATATGATTCTTATTTATTTCACTAGTGAGGACAGTCTCAAGTTGTCTCAACTTGCCTATGAAGGCCTCAAGGTCATCCTTTTTTATAGCTGAGTACCATTCCATTGTATAAAAATGCCACATCTTTTTCATCCACTCTGCAGTAGATGGGCATCTTGGTTGTTTCCAGGATTTAGCTATCACAAATTGTGCTGCTATGAACATGGATGCACACATATCATTGTGATATGAACTTTTCAGTTCTTTGGGGAAAATACCCAGGAGAGGAAAAGCTGGATTGAATGGGGCTTCCAATCCTAGTCTTCTGAGAATTCTCCATATGGATTTCCATAATGGTTGCACCAGTCTACATTCCCACCAACAGTGGAGCAGTGTTCCTTTTTCCCTGCAGCCTCACCAACATTTGTTATCAGTTGATTTCTTGATGGCAGCTATTCTTTCCAGAGTAAGGTGGAATCTCAATGCTGTTTTAATTTGCATTTCTCAAATGACCAGTGATAGTGAACATTTCTTTATGTATTTATTTGCCATTTGTATATCTTTCTCTGAGAATTGTGTGTTCATCTCAGATACTCATTTTTGGAGAGGGTCTTTGAATTAATGGACTTTTTAGGAAACATTTTTTTTAATGTTCTGGGCAAAATTAGATATTAGATGGTAAATAGGGACCACATAAAATGAATTATTAGTATTAGGTAGTTAAAAAATTAAGATCTCTTGGAGATCAAAGAATTTCAAACCATTCCCTTATTGTAATTAAGTTTCTAAAAGTTAAATGTATTATTGTTACGTATTTGCACTGTAGCAGAAACTACAATATCAGGTGAATGCTAATGATATATTTTAACACATTGCTATAATTAAAGCCACTAGTTATATTCTGCAGCTATTATTCATTTCACTAACATAGAAAGTTCAATTATCCAAATCTGCATAATAACATAACAGATTGACATTCACTTATATAATAAAGTAAATGTGTAATTATAATGGCATTATTGAATTATGCTTACAGTATTATAATTTTCTAACTATACAATTTCTAATTGGTACAATTTTGTAAGTCATTTATTTAGAATTTGAAACATCTTATGCAGAGATACTCTTATATTTGGAAGTTATGTTTCAACCTATAGCTCACAAATGTACAGTTCTCTGAAATGTTTCAGAAACACTGATTACTAATCACAAAAACTGGCTAGTACCATAGACTGCTGTGTCAAACAGTGTAATGGGAAAAGTAATTTATATAGTTCTAACACAAGACTCATCTCCTTCTCTTAATATAATCGTAATGTCCCAGAGGTGTCTCCCATGAACTGGAGTAGGGAATCCAATTATGAAGAGGCTAGAATAGGGAAAGAGGAACTGAAATCAGAGAGCGTTCTCTCAGCTAAGGCCTTCCAGCCGTTCAGACTCCCTAAGAACCCTCAATTTGTGCTGTACCAACTTTTTAGCAGCTGCTTAATTTATTTTTATCCTTTGGGTTGTGTTTTAAATGATTATTTGGTAAAATGACTCCTCAGAATCTTGTCCATATTTACTTCCAGTGAGAGTTTATGGTTAGCAGTTAAAGTCTCATGCTATCTCAGGGAAAACCCTTTAATCTATTTAGTATCTGAGCTGGCCCCTCAGAGACACTTTTCATACCCGAACTGGTCCTTGTTACTCTTTATGCCATCCTTCCTCCCTAGGTATGACTGTTACCCTATAACCATCCTCACTATTTTCTACCAAGTGTTTTCCCTTTTGTAGTCTGCTATTGTGTAAGTCTTTGAAGGGCAGAAACAGTGTCAATAGGTGGCTATATAAAGAAGTGTTTACTTTTTTTACTTCCATTTCTGCAGTAGAAATGATGTCATCCAGGATTCCTGACTATAATGGTAGTTCATAAACCAAGGGAAAAAAACTGGAGCCTAGGGATGTAGCTGAGTGCTTGTCTAGCATGTGTAAGGCCCTTGGTTCCCTCCTCAGCACAAGAGAGGGATTCGGAGGGAAGAGAGGAAGCAAGGAGAGGAGAGAGGGATTTTTTTTGTGGGCTTCTGGGCATCTTCTATAATGTATTATGCCATATCTGCCCCTGTGACAATTTCTTACAGTCTTAAATTGATCTATAGAATAGACATAACATTTACTGGAAAGCTAATTTTTAAATGGTTAATGAAATATCCATGTATAAAAAAAAGAAAAAGAAATATCCGTGTATTTTGTCATTTGCTATTAGGTATTAAGACTTAGAGAGTTAAGACTGAAAAATTTGCTGACGACAGGAGCATAAAATATCTGTTCCTATGACATCTACTTCATAATAAATTGTAATATTTTTGCAACACATACTTCTGCATTATTTACATTGCCTGGCAGGGTGCTGAATGACTTATTTATATAGAACACACACACATTTCAGTAACCTTTGCACAGATTTGGAGTGGTTCTGAGATTGCTGAGTACTATGTCAGGTACTTAAGACTCCATTTATTGCATTTTAAATCTCAGCCTTTGAAAGACTTCATTTGTGATAGTGTGGTGGAAAGCTGGTATAGGATGATGGGACCATTTTACTCTTATATCCATCACCTAATAGAAATATATCCTTAGGAAAGATGCATAACATCTTCAATGGTAGTGTGTATATTAGAGTTTCATATTAAGTACTTTCTGAAAACTCATCAAGCACACAAGTTATACATAAAGTAACAGAATTGGTTACTGTAGTAAATTGGTAAATAGTAAAGAGAAATAATTCTGTTGAAGAGGTATAGTTGAGATAACAGATCTGTTTTTTTTTAACCATTCTCTTTGCTCACTTGTCTGCCAAGACTAGGACGATGATTTTTTTGTACTATGCTTCTGCATCCTTTCCTCTTTGATTTTTTTTCTTATTATGTGGTATAATATACCTTTATCAGATATTATGGGAGAAAATGTCTTACAAATGTCTTCTAAGCCATTCCTTGCTGAAAAACATCTAGTGAAGAATGAATCAGAGGCCTCATCTCTTATTTGCTTGCTTTCATGTATATTTCTGTAGTCACCCTCTAGTTGAGTATTTTGTCCTTTAATTTTCATTTGTCCTTTCATTTTCATTTCCAGAGATTTAGTAAATTGAGGATAGTTATAACTCAAGTTAGTTCAAATGAGTTCATGTTTATTTCCATTGTTCAAACTGAGATTCTAAATGTCTTGTACACTTCTCCAATATTAACTTATATCTCTCGGGCTCTTTTAGGAGACATTCCATTACACCTCAGTATAAGGGAAGCTTCTGATATAGGCCAGCCAGTTGTGTTTTCACAGCCTGAAAGTGATGAGGTAAGTTACATGTTTAAATATGTATTTTTATTTCCTTGTCAGATACATACTTTTTGATTTGTAGAGTTGGGAAGATCAAGCTTATCTGTTTGCAGAACATACATATATAAACAAGGATTAGCTGAGCGTGGTGACACACTCCTGTAATCCTAGCACTTGGGCAGTTGAGGGAGGTGATTGTTGCAAGTTTGAGACCAGCCTGGGCTACAAAGTGAGCCCAAGGCCAGCCTGAACCACATAATGAGACCCTATCTCAAAAAAGACAAAAAATAAAATAAAAAAAATAAGCAAGGATTATTGCTGTCCAAAATATTGTTTGATATTTACTGTTTTACCTGCTGGGCTATCAGTGTTACCTCAAAACTATCAGTTCAACAAATTCACCTGCATAGAATCATCACCTAACTAATTTTCTCCAAAAGAACACAAGTAATGGGAGTTTTTAAAATTCTCATCTTGCTGGCTAGCAATATCTAATTGTTTAAGACTATTATATTTCAGTATTACAAATTCAGTTGATTATTGTGGAAAGGGAACTTAATGTAAGAAAGTATTACGTCAGATAAAGAGCATCCAATTATTAGGGATGAGCTATTCATTGCATTTATTTTAATAAATATAATGGCAGGTTAATTGGAGAGACTGGCAGTGTTTCATTGGCCAGCAACAGTGGGTATATGGATGATATATTTTCAAAATTGCTTATACATAAAACCTTTGGGCTAACGATTGCTCAGTGTAAGTTCTTGCCTTGGATGCCCGAGGTCCTGGTTCAATTCTCAGTACCCCTACCCCCAAAACCTTTAAGCATAAAATCTCATTTCAATCTTTTTTTAAAAATACAAATAAAATCACATGCTTGCTTTGGCAGCACATATACTAAAACTGAAATAAAATAAAATCATATTTCCTAAATAGTACTTGCTATTTAACTTGGAAACTGAATTGTCATTTGGTACATTAGTGAGTTTTTTTGTTTGTTTTGTTTGTTTGTTTTTTGAGACAGGGTCTTGAACTCACTATGTAGCATAGCCTGGCCTTGAACTCACATCAGTCTCCTACCTCAGCCTCCTGAGTGCTGGGATTACAGGTGTATGCCACCACACCAGGCTGCTATGTCAGTTTTTGCTCCCCTTTCCTCAACACTCCAAGCCAGTCTTCCAATAGTTTTCTTTTTTTTTTTCCTTAGTTACTGGTTATAACTTTATAACATTATAGTACTATGATTTTTTTCCATGTATAGCTATTATACTTTGATTCTAGTTTGCTTCCTTTGATCTTATGTGAACTAGAAAATAAAAGGCCTAGAATGGTTAAATCTATAAATAAAATTAAGAATAAATGAAGTTAAGCAAGAGTCTTGGATAAATGAAGTTGATCCATTTTGAGGCATCTTTTTGGGGCCCAGAGGTTCTTTTCTTCCCATGGAATAAGCAGTTATGGAACAAGTGATCAATGACTGGCAATGTGAGTAGATACAATATAGTATTATCACTGTTCTTTTCTGTACCTTTTGGATATTACATTAATTTCCTTTTAAGTCTTAGATTCAAAACTAAAAAACTAAAGTACAAAATCTATAATAATTTATTGCTTTCATAATTAAAGTCAATCTCAACTATCATAGGTATGCTTTATATGTGCTGTCTTAGTTACTTTTTACTTGTCACTGAGACAAAATACCTGATGCCCAAAGTTAGGGAAGGAAAGGTTTATTTCTTACAGTTCTTAGAGCTTTCAGTCCACACTCGGTTGGGCTCCAAGGCAGTGTGACATGGCGGGGCAGCCATTCATGGCTGCTGCAAATAGCCAGTGTGAATTGGCAAGAGAGAGACATACCTTCCCACCCTTACAGGTGTAGCACTCATACCACCAATCCGAGTGCTAGACAACAAACCAATCACAAATGTTAGATTTGGTCAAGTTGCATGAGGCTTGGAGGCCTCTGACATAAACCATGACATGTGCAGTATATAAAAAGTATGAAAATTGAGAGTTCTTTAAGTTTCATACTTTTAAATGCATTTCTAAAACAGTAAAGACATCTCATGGTGATTCCTTATGAATAAAAATCATTTCCTACTAGTTTATTTCAATTATGAATTTTTTTATATTTTTCACTGGTTCATTATTAGTTTTTTCTTTGAAACTCTCCAAAAGACAGATTTCAATGAATATATATATATATATATATATATATATATATATATATAAATATCATCTAAGATAGTTTGACTTTAAACTCTAGACAGTGCTCTTTGTTGAGTTTTTTGGAGTTACATGTTTTCATAATCTGATGTACATTTGCATAAATATTAGAACCATTGCTGTTGCTGAGTGTCATAGGGCAGTTTAAAATTTTCTGCAAAAGCTTTCTGCAAAAATGATGAGAATTTCAACTGCATCTCAGCTTTAAATATGAAGACACGATCAATTTTAAGATTTAGACATGGCCATGAAAAGGAAAAAATAGTGACTTGTACCTCATTCTCTTTTAATGAAAACTATTGTTTCTAACTCCTGGATTGTAGACACTCATTATTATTAATCTTCCTAGTAATAAAAATTACAGTATACCAAACAGTGTTGAGCATTTTTTTTTATTTAAAGAGAAAAAAAGCATGTAAAAGGTAGAGATAATACAGAATTTCAGAAAAAAGATAAACAATAAGAAATCACTAGTTCATAAATTACATATTGTCCTCTTAGAAATAGTTGTTCAAGTTACAAAATTAAAGCATACAAAGTAGATCATCAAACAGTGAGAGTGTAAATGGCTATGCATACATGAGTCTCTACATGTATTTGTATCCTTTCTGTATTAGAGGGAAAAACAAAACTTAGTAAGACGAAACAAAACAAATTCCTATAAAAACATGAAATAAAAAAGTCGTATAAAACCACAGTACAAGGTGATCTACAATGATTGCTGTATTGTTTCTTATTATCTTCAGTAGAATTGCTTATATCATCAGGTATAAATGAATATAGCAGTACATAACAATATTAGTAAAAAACAAAACATTGTAGACAATATAAAACTTCAAAGGCAGGTAATAATCAAACCATAGTGGATATTCTAGTGAATCTTGTCATCTTCAGTGCAGTTGCCTATACTCTCAGACTTGATACTATCAATCATAACAGCTTTGAATAAAATCTATCAATACAAAACAGTGATCTAACAAACCAGATTTGATTACAATCAGTTATGGTAAAACAAAGTGTAGGTTTTACAGACCTTTAGATTGACTTAATACAAAATTAAGGATGATTACCGTACTATATCCTGTTATTTTCAGGATTACTGTTTGTACCCTCAAATCTTGTACAGGTAGAATGACGAACAGAATATAATATGTCTAAGCAGAGCAGTGTGAGTAATGTGGGTTTTTAAATCCTGGTGCACTATTAACAATATAGTGTATCAAGGCCATCTATGTTAGAGATTCTAGTTATCCTTCTCTGCCTCATTTCTGCTATGCTATTTTTCTGCCTGTTTGTCTACTTTTATCCTTCATTCTACTGCCTGCCCCACTCACTGAGGCCTTTCTGCCACTATTCCTAAAATCCTGGTATTTTTTTTCTCTCTCTCTAGAATGTCCTTCAGTATTCTCTGTAGGGTTGGATTGGTGGTCACAACCTCACCCAGTTCCTCTTTGTCATGGAAGCATCTTGTTTCTGCATTAATTTCTAGTGACAGTTTTGCAGGGTACATCCATCTGGGCTGGAGGTTATTTTCTTTCAAGGCTTGGAATATTTTGCTCCAAGCTCTTCTTGATCTGATGGTCTGTGTAGAGAGGTCAGGCATGATCCTGATGGGCTTACCTTTATAGGTAATCTGTTTCTTTTCTCTGACAGCTTTTAATATTCTGTTTTTATATGGAATTTCTGGTATCTTGATTATTATATGTCTAGGTGTAGATCTGTTTTGGTTGTAGGTGGCTGGGGTTCTGTATGCCTCACACAACCGAATGTCATTTTCTTTTCCCATGCTTGGGAAGTTTTCCTTAATTATTTCCATAAATAGCCTTTGTAATTCACCTGTATGTATTCCTGCTTCTTCATTCACATTTCTTATTCTTAAATTGTAGATTCTCTTGTCATCTTCTAGCCTTTGTATTGTTACTGCCTGTTTCCTTGTTATTTTTAAGAGATCTTTCCTTTCATAATCACACATTGCAAACTTATGTTCAAGTTTTGATAGTCTATCCTTAGTTTCTTTTAAGGTATTTTGCCAGCTTTCAATGGAGTTTTTAATTTCCTGGTAGTCTCTTTGAATCTGCTTCATGTATTCTGTATTTTCTTTATATTCTTTATCAAATGTTTCTCTCCTTTTTTTGTGTTCCTCCCTTCTACCATCTGTATCTTCCTGAGTGATGCTCCCTGAGAGCATTTCTTTTATTACTCTACTCATATTTTGCTTTACCTTATTTAATATTTCAGATTGGAGCTTGTCTACAAGGTCCCAAAGATATCTTCTAATGTCCATTGAAGCCATGCCTGCTGTGTCGCATGTTTGCTGCCCTCAGTTGCCCTTGTTTTTCTATCTCCTGGATCAGGGCTCTCAGGGTTCTGGACTGGGGGCCTCTTCCTGCCTCTCTCTCCTGTCATGGTCCTGGCTTCCTCCACACAGGTCACATTGCAGGTCCCAGCCCCCTTTCCTGTTGGCCACGCCTCCTCCAAAGCAGGCTTGCGAGGATCCTCGCCGCTCTCCAGACTGCTCTTATCACTGAGGTGCAAGCAGTGGCTGTCTAAGCCTGCCCCTCCCCACTGGGCCAGCCAAACTGCAGAGGCCTTCCCCAGGTTAGTGCTTGCTAGGCACAGGGAATCAATTTGGGACAGCTCATTGGGTCCCAGCCAGGGGCATGGCCCAGTCCAAGCAAATCCCATGAATCTGCTTTGGGGAGGGAGGAACCAACTGAAGTCACTGTTGCTCCCAGTTCAGGCTCCTTCTGCCAGATTCCAACATGTCACCCATTTGATTGTGCCCTTCCTGTGGTGGGGGGTGTCCCAATCCCAGCACTGACTGTGGATTAATGAAAGTCCCTTTGCCGGCTCCACTCTCAGTCAGGCCCACCAACCCCCAACTTCAGCGCTGCTTCCCTTGAGTCATGGTGGGAACGAGTTTGGGTGGCTCTGCCAGCCGTGGTGGATTCAGGCTGGTGCAAATTCAGTCCACTGAAAAATTGGCAGGTCTCAGTGAAAACACTGTGTCCAGCTGTTCCAGTTGTATTCCCAACATATTTGACGAGATTTTTTTTTAATGTTTTAATTTCTTCCTGTGTCAAGAGGATCCATCTCCCTCTGTCTGGGTCTTTCCAGGGTGTTTTATTCTGGCATATGAGTTGTTTCTCCCGGGAGGCTCTGTTTTTTGTTGCTCACTGATCGGCCATCTTGTCTTCCTCTTTTTTTTTTTTGTACCAAGGATTGAACTCGTGACCTCACACTTGCCAGGCAGGTGCTTACACCACTGAGCTAAATCCCTGGCCCGTATTTTTCTTAAGTCATTTCTATCTTCAGAACAACTTAATGCAATACATAGATGGCCTGCATATGACAGATGAAGAAACTGAAGTTCAGGAAGTTGAATAATTTTCCCAAGATGGCAGAGCTGTTAAATAAGATACAATTAAAAGACAGGTCTTTTCCTTTCAAATGTTGCCACTTTCCATTATATCTCCTTCAGGTCCTAGAATTCCTGTACTACAATTTCTTCAGAGATTGGTAAAATGGTTAGGTGGACTGAATATATTGTCTTACCTGATTGTCAGCATCTTTTTGGTGTAGATACAATAATCTACATTTTTTTCCAGGTGAATAAGCACAGGGTCATTTCCATTAAGGAACCTTGTTCAAGATAGAACTAAAAGTCAGTTTCATCCCCAGCTCTGATAAACAGTCCATCCATTCTCTTCCCAATGCAGTATGGCTTCATTTCCCAATAATTGCAAGGTTTGTTCAGTGTCTGTGTGTTTATGTATAAGCTGAATTTTAGTTCAGCTTCTTTTCATAATATC
This sequence comes from Hydrochoerus hydrochaeris, assembly GCA_004027455.1. Classification (NCBI taxonomy): domain Eukaryota; kingdom Metazoa; phylum Chordata; class Mammalia; order Rodentia; family Hydrochaeridae; genus Hydrochoerus; species Hydrochoerus hydrochaeris. The sequence continues at coordinate 9,673 of PVLA01014130.1, forward strand.
ACAGAGGTCTGGAAAGGAAATTGAGAAGACTGTGCCCATTCGGTTCTCTTGGTGTGCACAGGTGCAGGGCATAACACTGAGATCTTAACCTGAGTCTGAGAATATCCTGAAACTATATCTGTTATGTATGAAGGTGCATTTTTCTAGGGAATGGGACAAGAGCTTTGTCAGATTCTTAAAAGGGGATCTCTACATGGAAAGAAAAGCACAGAATCTGAACTAGCATAGTTTCATTACCAAATTTTTCATTTCCTGTGTGTAACTTTTCCCTAACTCCTTGAATGTTTGTCTCCATTTAGAAATTGATGTCCTAAGGAAGATTTGATGAGATATTGTGAAAATACTTTCAAAAATGCTACATAGAATACAACTGTACTTACTACCTTCTAAAACTTCCTAAGATACCTGGCACTAAATGTCTTTCCTCTTCTTTTTATTAAAAGGCTGAGTGCATTTTTGCCCTTCCCCTGACACAGCATGAAGTAAATGTTATTCTTTAATGGCATTTAAAATTTAGAAAAGCAGAATTTGAATCATGAAATGAGATTAGAGTTCCCAGCTTCAACATTAAAAATGTTAGGAATCTGTGATTCATTTCTGGAATCAGGATCCTTCTAGTTAGTTTTGTAATGAAGTTTGCCTGGTGATAATCCTCTCCCCTTTTCCCTTACAAATTCAAATGGAACTTTGCTCTCAGAAGGCAGTCACAGCCCTTTTTAACAGATCTTGTGGCATCTGTGGAAGCCCATTGCCCATTCTACTCACATGAGGGTGGCATTAATTTGATAGCATACATTTCTGCAAAATATGATAGAAATTATAACATTAATTGTTAATTGTTAGCCTCTTAGCCTGACACTTTTTATTGTTTGCTTTTAGGGACTGAGTCAGAGACAAAATTACTAAGCACCAGAAGTTTTATTTTTCAGTTTTCCTTCTTACGCCACATTCTCTTTCCATATTCCCTTACTTCCTCTTCTAGTACAAAGTGCCAGAACTCTATATTTTGGCCTATAAAATTTAGGCACCAGAGATTTAACTTTCCCATTAACATTTAACTTCGAGAAAGACAAATACTAGGAAGTCACCGGTCAACTTATGAATTGTAAATTTTTGAGATATCTTGGAAACATTGGAAGATCTAGTGGTACCAGTTAAAAAGTACTAGCAGGTTTATGATTACCCAGCAAATGCAAAAAAATGCACATATGCACTAGTTAAGAAGCAGGAAGAAGTAAAAGTTCAAATGTGAGTAGTATAGCAGCTGGAGAAAATAATAAAAGAAGAGTGAGAAAATAGACACTTAGAACTCCTAAGTTCAATAGAATTGTTTCATGCAGACTGGATTGTAATTGTTGATTGTACTAAAAGTATCTTTTCCTTTGACTGAGACACAAGTAATGGACCCATGTGGTTTGATCCTTTGTATTAAGTGAAGTATTAGCATGCTCCTGCTATATCAGATACTCCTTATAAAGACTTTCTAATATAAGGGGAAATGTTATTGTATAATTTCTAAATTATCACCTCAGAGTGATATTATGTACATGGCTGTACATAATAAATTTGGGCTTCAAATATTAAAAAAACAGAATTCAAAAAAATTAATATCATAAAATTCTAGTTGATACATTACATATTGTCATCTTAAAAATAGTGGTTAAAGTTACAAAATCAAAGCATAAAAAGTGGCTAGACACTCAAACATTTGAATTCTGTATTATTCTACATTTTTTTCCTTTTTTCTATTTTTTTTTCTTTATAAAAATAAAAAAAGAAAGGGAACTACCTGGCACATGGTAGGAAGAGACAGTTGATCTTTCTGTACTTGTCTTAGGAAAAGACCAATGAGAAGATCCACAAGCAAAAAAACAAAGTGAAAGTCCTCCTATATAATACCATAATGAAAATTAACTCAGAATTGATCATAAGATTAACTGTAAAAGTAAAACTCCTAGAAGAAAGTAGGAGCAAATATTTATGACATCAAATGAGATGGTGGTTCCTTAACTAGGACACCAAAGTCACAAAAAATAAATGAAAAAAATAGATAAACTGGACTTAATATTCAAAATGTTTTTGCTTCAAAGAACACCATCAAGAAAGTCAAACAATAACCCATAAAATGAGAAAAAGTATTTGCAAATTATATATTTGGCAAAAGATATGAATTCAGAATTTTTGTTTTATTTGTGAGAGCAACTCAAGCTAGAATCGCATCTCAGCCTTTTGATTAAGATCAACAGCATCGCCCAAGCTGGCCTAGAACTTCTGATTCTCCCGTTTCAGCCTCCAGAAGGCTGGGATTACAAATCAAAATAAAACAACCCAAATATTAAAAAAGCAAAGGTAACTTCCATAAAATTTCTTGCACTTTGGTTACTATTGATTCCTGTTGCTTGTTAATGACAGAACAGACAAATATTAGACATTAATACTTAGAATAAACACTATGAAATAAAAGCTGTTTATAAGGACACATGGGTAAAAACTAGCATGTTAGATAAGAGAAATATTTATAAGTATAATTCATTTCTATTTTTAGGCAAAAACTATTGTTTCTGTTAACTATAGCACAGTGAAACCATTCTAAACTATGCATTATGATTAGAATTTCTTGTGAGTTCACTGCTTCATATGTGGTATAGTACAAAGAGCTGGGCTTTGAAGTCAGTTGGACCCAGATTTCTTTGTCTTGCAGACTCCTGATTTCATGAGCTTGAACAAGTAACTCCCAGTTTCTTCATCTAAGTTGAGCTAATGATGCTTGTCTTACATGATTGTGATCACTTTGTGTGAAGTGCTTGGTATTACAGGCATCCAGTTTAAAAAAATTAGAACCCTATTCATCTTTTTAGAGCTTTTAAAAGGACTTTTAAAATGAAGTTTTAACACTTTTGTGATAAAATGAAACATGGCTCAGCTGTTAGGGCTCAGAATAGTCTTTAAAAATGAAAACATGTGAAACACCCTTAAATCACTTCACCAAGTCAGCAAACAGACCTCAAATATCTCTTTTAACTGCAGAGTAGGAGTTAGTATGCTTTGGTTCAAAGCTTAGCTCATTACCTACTGTCAATAACGCTTTAAGCAGACTTTGCCTTTCTGGATCTTTTTCTTGTCTATAAGGTGATAATGACAGTATTTAACCCCATGGTTAACAGTGCAGATAAAGGAAATACTTGGTATATATTAAGTGCTCAGTAAATTTTGACTGTTAGCATTATAAATGATAGCAGTATGTATGTAAGTATATCAGTGTGGAAATTGGTGATTTTAGAAATTCTTACTATTTTTTATAATTATTTCTTATGAATCAGGTAGGGAAAGTAAATAGTATTTGTATTGAAATTATTTAAGAGAATTCTTAAAACATAAATATCATAATTGTTCTTGTAATGTGGGCATGTGGGCATTGCAGTAGTTTGTGGCCTGCTGTATGGCTTGGGAGCTACTCTTAGTAATTCACTGCACTGGGAAACCCAGAGATTAAAAGTATAATGACTAAACCAGAAGTTCTTGCCTGATACCCAGAATTTGCTAAGTGAAAGTTTGAGTTCTCAGTGCTAGTACTGCTGACTATTCTTAGGAAAAAAGAAGAAAGTACTTTCTAAAGATAAACCAGGGGGTAGTAGTAAATGATCTTCCTCAAAATGACTAATACTTCTTATGCCAAAGAAGTCTTGGCCTAACTTAGGCCATCAGTTTGTCAGAGGAGAAAGGTATAATTTTTCTCCAACTATACTGACTTGCTGGTTTGCTGGTATGAGGACTAGAGTTTGAAAACCTCTAGTATTTTCTGATACTAAATGTTTTTTTCAGAAAGTCACCCTCCAAATAATTACCATTCAAATCATCTAAAATTTTTTCTTTTCTGCTCCACTTGCAATGTACACAGCATCGTCTTCTCATAACTAAACTTCCTCCTCTCACCTACTTCCAAATACAGAAGGCATTCATGACAAACAGTTCACAAGTCACTCAGTGTCATGGGGAGACATATAGAACAAACGAGTCTTTCCCTTTTCCAGGCCAAAGCTTACCTGAGGATTGCTGTAGAAGTGGTAAGAAGATTGCCACCACCTCCAGAATGATTCCCAAGCACGCTGGAAATTGACCTGGTACTTAGTAATGCGGAGACCTTCAGAAATGAGCTGTGTAGTGGAGGAACCTAAAGAAATATTAGCAATCATGAGGTTTTTCTTTCATTCCTTAAGAGAAAATGTCTCTTTCAGATTTGATTTGCTGTAGTGTGACTCATAACTAAAATTTCATGTATCAATGCTAATTGCTATATTTAGGAATTGTTTTGAAAGGTGATGTGTCAACAGTTGTGCTTAGTTGTATTTTATTTTATTGAACTACCTCTTGCAGAATCATGATTTTATGCTATTACTGTCCCAGCTTTTAAGACACTTGTACTCTTTGGCAGGACCAGAGAATTAGTTATTTAAAGAATTTACTAACTTTATGTATGGACATATATGTGACACCTCCCTGGCTAGCAATTTGTTCTGAGTTTGAGTCCTGTCTCAATACTATCTTAGACATGTTCTTAATAATGAACTTCTTCATTTAGACCAGATTCTGCCCAGACTTAATGAATTTGAACTCCAGGGGTGGGACCTAGACATGTGTTTTTAACAAGATCATAATAATTTTGATGATGCTTTGGATTATGACAGCAATAATAATAAATAATAGCATTTATCAATTGATTTCTATGTGTCCTCATAGTCTTCTGTTTGCACTAGTTGAGTATTATTACTGTATTCATTTTATAGGTGAGTAAGTAGAGGTATGAAATGTCTTACCTAGCAAGTGATAAGGATGGGATGTGAACTTGGAAAGTTAGGTGCAGGATTCTTCCCTTTTTACACTAAAGTGCATGTTATTTCAAAAGAGGTATCTAATATTCACTGTGAGCATGAAATCCACTCCCTTCCTTAGGAACGTTTCATAAAGTTCTTATTTTAAGGCATGTGCTTTGAAAAACATGTGTCTTGACTTACTGAAACTCAGAGTTAAGGACTTTGCAAGGTCAGGTAGCAGATAGTTAAAAGCTGCAAGTACTGATAAGAGTAAGTCATTAGTTAATCATAAGGAAGTGATCTGTGACCTCTGGCAAATCTTTTGATGTCCTTTGCTCTATAGTTATCAGCCAGAAAGTTACACAAAGAGTTGCACATCATTATATTTTCACATAAAAACCCTTTCAGGGATATTTGTAATAGTTTTACATGTAATAGCCAAAACAACCCAAGTGTTCTTTCACATGTGAATAATTAAATGGTGACATCTTGTTATGGTTTAGATCTAAAATGTCCCTCATTGTTCAGAGGTGGAGCTTTTGGAAGGTGATTGGAACATGGGGGCCCTGTAATCATCAGTTGATTAATCCATTGCTTAGTTCACAACTGAGTGTGCTGTTAGGAGTGCAGCCTGGCTGGAGGTGAGTCACTGGGGACCTGACTTGAAAGGGTGTGTTCTTGTCTCCAGCTCTCTCTGCTTTTTTCCTCTCTGCTTCCTGGCTACCACTGGAGTGAGCTTCAGTCCTCCACCATGACCTTCCACCACGCTGTTTCTGCCTTGGAGCCAGCCAGCCATCGTCTGAACCACTGAAACTGAGGCAAATGAACCTTCTCCTTTAAGTTATGCATGTCAGTTATTTTGTCCCAGCAATGGAAAAGTGAATAATACACATCAAAATCATGAGCTACTTCTTCACAGTTAAAAATGGACAAACCACCGATACATGCACCAGCTTGAATGAATTTTGGAGAATTTTTCTGAGTGAAAAGGCTAACCTCAAAAGATTATGTACTATATAATTCCATTTATGTAATATTCTTGAAAGACAAGATTATAAAAACGGAGGACAGATTAGCAGTAGCTGTGTTAAGGAGAGAGAGGCATGGAGGGCGTCGAGTGTGGCTATGAAAAGGCAACATGACTGAAACTTGGGGTTGAAATTTTCTGTATCATGACTTTTGGTGTCAGTAAATACTTATTTTGCAAGATGTTACTATTGAAGGAAATTGTGTTAGGGCACATGGGCTCTTTGTGTGTTGTTCCTTACAGTTGAATGTATATCTAGTTATCTCAAAATAAAAAATAAAAATTTAATTAAATATACAGTGCTGTATGTGAACTGAAATTATTTGGGCCACATTACCCTAATTCATACACTGAGTAAAAACTTTTGTGGATACACAGTAATCATCATTCATCACTGAGAAGAAAATAATGACTTAAAGTTGCAGTATTTGTTCTTACTGTCTGTTTGGGGAGGGGACAATATAAATGAACAAACTTTGAAAAAGAATGATTTATGTAAGCTTCAGAGATGCTTTAAGTTGTGTGTCATGATTTGGTATACTTAACAGGAAAATGGGATAGTCTTTGCTCATAAATACATGACTTGGCAAAGATTCAGTCTTCACTCAGCTAGCATCTTCAGATGCTTTGGGGGAAAACTACTGAAAAAATAAAAATTTAAAAAAGTGATTAGAGTATATGTCAGTCTTGCTTAAGAAACAAGGACTGCAAGGTGCAGTGTTCCATGCCTCTAACCTTAGCTCCTCAGAAGAACAAGGAAGGAGGATTTCAAGTTCAAGGCCAGCCTAACCAATTTAGTGACACCCTGTCTTAAAACAAAACAACAACAACAAAGGAAACATGGAACTGTCTTCCAAGCACAGCTAGTCTGTTAAGCGGTAACACTCCTCATTCTTCATATTTCCACAGAACGTAAGGAAATAGCATTCTTCTGTTGAAGAGGAAAAGAAAATTTCCTCATTCCATTCCAGGAAAGGAGGAGTGACTCATGTTATAGAAAATTTTCTTCCCGGTGCCTCTTCTTTTCATTCCAAGGTGTTCTGCATGTCTTTGATTTCACCCAAATTCTAAGATGTCTAAGGCAGGCTGCATGGAAACCTGAGGCTGTCCATTTCTGCACTGGACATGAGTGGGCAAGTTCATCTAATTTAGGTGAGCCTGTTTGGTATCCCACCATGGTCATACATCCTCCACTCTAGCTCCTGACAGTAGTAAAGCTAAATTTTTTTATTGTAACCAAAGTCTCTGGCTCTCATTTCAGAACAGTGGAACCTCCCTTCCACTACAACCGCCCCCTACTCTTCCGTAGTAATGCCTTCAACGTAAATTAAATGTCTGTGTTTTCCTGGATCTATTTCTGGGGCCTCTGTTTCATTGGTTTATTTGTTTTTGCTCCAGTAACTTTTTTTTTTTTTTTTACCATCACTTTGTTCTTCAAGAATGTTTTGGCGATTCATGATTCTTTGTTTTTTCATATCAATTTCAAGGTTGGCTTGGGAAGCTCAAAAGCAGCAACATATCTGCACTTAACATAAGGAAAAAGTAGCTGGACATGTGGCACATGCCTGTAATCCCAATGTTCCAGGAGGTTGAGGCAGGAGAATTGTAAATTTGAACCCAGCCTGGGCAACTTAATGATTGAGAACTTGTCACAAAATTTCAAAAACAAGTCAACTGAAAAAACAAAAAGCTTTTTTTAAAAATGCAGGGGAGGGTAACTGGGAAAGATTTCCTTAGTGGAATGGATCTGAGGAGGTGAGTAGCTGTCATTGTGAAGAAATCACAAAGCCCTGCTTGAACCCTTTTGCCCTGTAGAACACATGCCATAATGGGGGGTGGGAAGATAATGCAATAGCAAATCTTCTAGACTTTGGCATAGATGAAGACCTGTTTTGACCATAGGAAGAGAAAATAGAACAACTCTATTCCTAGTGGAGAAACAGGAAGTCCTTTTGGATCCAGGCCATTAAAGACATCCTGTCACTAGGGGAGGAGTTGGGTCTCTGAGAAATTCCAATTGCCAAGACCCAGGGTCACAGGGCTTGTTTAAAGCTGAGGCTAAACTAGGACACAGAGAACCTCATGCTCCCCAGCAACCTACCAGGCACTGCCTGCCCCAGTGGTCTGCTTCTAGAGGAGGGGGACATGATGAAGACAGAGAAAAAGCTGAATGTTAAGGGCAAGGCAGGAACATTAAAATCAGCTTTTAACTAAACACAAGTAATACTAAAGGTAACCATAACAACCACAAAACCTAAACAAGGTGAACTGACCAGACAGCCCTGCACAGTAAAGCACTGTCAGAAGATGATGTATGTTCATGTCTAACCATATGCTCTATTTTTATTTTACTCTTTACTGTCCTATGCATGCTAGTGCCCAATATTTAATAATTTTAAAAATTAAGTAAAAAAAAGTCAAGGAAAACCAACCCCTGTGTCACTAGTCAAAGCAATCAACAGAACCAGACACAAAGACAATCCAGATGTTGATATTATCAAATGGGGAAGTTTAAATGCATGCAATTAATATGTTAAATGGTCTAATGGAATAGGTGGACAACATGCTTGGGCAGATGAATTTTAGTAGAGAAATGAAAACCATAAGAACAAGTAAAATCAGAGAGTCAGAAATGTAAAAAAACAATAGCAAAGATGAATGCCTTTGGGGTCATCAGAAAATTTAACACATATGAAGCAATGAACTTGAAGAAACAGGAAGTACAAAAATTAAAGTATAAAGACTACAAAGTTATACAAATATTATGCATGGACGTGGGCAAATTGGAGTCTTATAAGGAGAATAGAGGCACATAAGTACAGATGATATACTTTAAGGAAATAAGTGATGAAAATTTTCAAAGACATCAAACCATGAAATTCACAAAGCTCAGAAAGTCCAGAGCAAAATTTTTTAAATCCAGATAATGTGATATGGAAACTGTTGAAAGCCAGAGAAAATCTTGAAGGCTGTAAAAGAAAAAATTTCATTTTACATATAAACAGAATTACAGCAGACCGATATGTATGTGATGTCAGTGGAGTGATACCTTTAAAGTGCTGAAATTAACAGAGCTTTCAATCAAGTTAAAAACAACATTCAGAAAGTAAAATTTTTCCAAACAGAAACTGAGAGAGTTCATTAAAAACTATACTACAGTAAATGTAACAGGAAATTCTTCAAGTGGAAGGAATAGAATAACAGAAACTAACCTATTCAAAGAAATGAAGATCTCTGAAAATGGTTAAGATAAAAATAAAATACAAGAAATACTATTGTTTCATCTTTAATCATTCTAAAAGACAATTGGCTAAATAGCAATGTATTATGGGTAATTAGCAAATGTAAACAAAATATATGGCAACAGTAATTTAAAACATGAGGCTATATTGAGCATCCACTATTATAAAGTTAACATGGTATGAAAAATGGTACATTTCTTGAAGGTAGGTTGAGAATAATTAAAACTGAGCATTTTAAGTTTAAAAATCTTTACTAACATTTTTAAAGTAAAGTTAAAGAATAAGCCAGTAGTGGTGACAAAGTGGAAATATAAAAACTACTTTATCAGGGCAAGCAGAAAAAGTTACCAAAAAAAAAAAAAAGAAAACAGGACAAATAGAAAATGTCTAGAAAGATGGCAGATTTTAATCCAAACATTCATAATTTTAGTGAACAAAATTGCTTCACATATACTAATTATAGGATGAATGTCCAGTTGGATATAAAAGAAAGACCTAACCACTACATATTCTCTAAAAGAAAGCTTATTCTCTGTCCTCTCACTCTGTGTCTGTCTCTGTCTCCAGGGCCTCTCTGTGTTTTCCATGGTGTTCTTCAGCCTCATGTCAGCCTCCCAAATACTCGGACTACAGGCAGGGCCATCACACCTAGCTACAAAAATTATTTTAAATACAAAGATACAAATGGATTAAAAAGGAAAAGATATACAAGATAAACATTAATCAAAAGAAAGTGATTAATATAGGAGTGACTATATATCAGACAGTTGGCTCTGGCATAAGGAACATTACATGAAGAGAGGCATTATATAATAATAAAAGTATTATGAGCCAAGAAGATGCACCAATTCTAACCATGTATCCAATTAATTAGACAGCCTTGAAATATAGGGAGCAAACACTGATAGAACTAGAAGTAAATAAATTCAGAATTATTGTTGGAGACCAGTACTCCTCTCTGAGGGAACATGGAACAAGAACACATGATCAGGAAGGGTTAGAAGACCAGACCAGTATTTACAGGCCACTTCATCCCAAAAGAGCAAAATTTGCATTTTTTTGCATATATGAGGAACATGTACCAAGATAGACCATGTTTCAGCCATAAAACATATTTAAACATTTAAAATAAACCATGTAAAATATGTTCTATTATTGTAACAAAATTAAATAGAATCCAGTAACAAAAAGATGTCTCCCACATGTGGAAATAAAACAATTTCAAATGATTATACACCAATGAATCAGAAAGAAGGAAATTATAAACATTTTAAAATGAATAAAAATGAGAACAAAACATCAAAATTTGTGGGATACAGCTAAAGCAATGTTTAGCAATGTAAAATTCCTACATTAAAAAAGGATAAAGATCACATATCAATGAAGTAAACTGCATTAAGAACCTAGAGGTCAAAGAATGAATAGGAAAGAAAAAAATCAGTACAGTTGAGAAGGAAAGCAATACACAAACAATGAAATCAAAAGCCCTTGTAAGCATAGAAATATAGATCTGTGGGACAGAATAGAGTATTAAGAAATATACATACATAGATATGGTAATTTATTTTCAGCAAAAATGACAAGGCAATTCAATGCAGAATGGTTATTTTCAAATTATGCTTGAACAATTAGACATCTTTTTGCAAAGAAATCTACCTTACAATTCTAAAAAAATAAAAATAAACTAAAATATCCCATACAGCTAAATGCAAAATTGAAAGTTATGAAACTTCTAGAAGGAAAACGTAGGGACAAATCAAATCTTTATGATCTTTTATTATGCAAAAATTTCTTAAAAAGACACAAAAACCACTATAAAATTAAAGAGAAAGAATTGATAGCCTGTTAGTCATGCTATGCTGGCTGCCTTGATCTCCCTAATCTTTTCACAGAATGTTTACTCTTCATAAACATTTTGACTTTGGGGAAGAGGCAAAAATTGCGCAATGCCAGAACTGGTAAATAAGGTGGATGAGGGCACATGGTAAGATTTTTTAAAAATTTTTTATTTAAAAAGAAAAAAACATGTAAAGGGTAGAGATAATACAGAATTTCAAAAGAAAGATAAACAGTAAGAAATCACTAGTTGATAAATTACATATTTTCCTCTTAGAAATAGTTGTTCAAGTTACAAAATTAAAACATTCAGAGTAGATATTCAAACAGTGAGACTGTAAACAGCTACGCATGCATGAGTCTCTACATGTATTTCTATCCTTTCTCTATTAGAGGGAAAAACAAAACCTAGCAAGACAAAACAAAACAAATTCCTATAAAAACACGAAACCAAAAAGTCATATAAAACCACAGTACAAGATGATCTACAATGATTACTGTGTTGTCTTATTCAATAGAATTGTCTGTATCATCAAGCATAATTGAATATAGAAGTACATAACACTATTCGTAAAAAAAATTGTAGACAATGTAAAACTTCAAAGGCAGGCAATAATCAAACCATAGTGGATATTCTAGCGAACCTTGTCATCTTCAGTAGAGTTGCCTATATTCTCAGACTTGATGCTATCAATTGTAACAGTTTTGAATAACATCTATCAATAAAAAACAGCAATCTAACAAACCAGATTCGATTACAATCAGTCATGGTAAAACAGTGTAGGTTATACAGAGCTTTAGATTAAGTTAATAGCAAATTAAGGATGATTACCATACTATATCCTGTTATTTTCAGGATAACTCTCTGTGCCCTCAAATCTAGTACCAGTAGAATGACTGGAACAGAATATAATCCATCTAAGCAGTGTGGTGTAAGTAATATGGGTTTTAAATCCTGGTACACTATTAACAATATAGTGTATCAAGGCCATCTATGTTAGAAATTCTAGCCATCCTTCTCTGCCTTATTTCTGTTATGCTATTTTTCTGCCTTTATTTGTCTACTTTTCTCCTACATTCTATTGTCTGCCCTGTTCACTGAGGCCTTTCTGCCACTGTTCCTAAAATCCTGGTATTTTTTTTCTCTCTCTCTAGAATGTCCTTCAGTATTCTCTGTAGGGTTGGATTGGTGGTCACAAACTCCCCCAGTTCCTCTTTGTCATGGAAGCATCTTGTTTCTCCATTAATTTCTAGTGACAGCTTTGCAGGGTACATCAATCTGGGCTGGAGGTTATTTTCTTTCAGGGCTTGGAATATTTCACTCCAAGCTCTTCTTGATCTGATGGTCTGTGTAGAGAAGTCAGCCGTGATCCTGATGGGCTTATCTTTATAGGTAATCTGTTTCTTTTCTCTGACAGCTTTTAATATTCTGTTTTGTATATGGAATTTCTGATATCTTGATTATTATATGTCTGTGTGTAGATGTGTTTTGGTTGTAGGTGGCTGGAGTTCTGTATGCCTCACACAACCAAATGTCATTTTCTTTTCCCATGCTTGGGAAGTTTTCCTTAATTATTTCTGTGAATAGACTTTGTAATTCACCTGTTTGTATTCCTGCTTCTTTGTTCACATTTCTTATTCTTAAATTGTAGATTCTCTTGTCATCTTCTAGCCTTTGTATTGTTACTGCCTGTTTCCTTGTTATTTTTAAGAGATCTTTCCTTTCATAATCACACATTGCAAACTTGTCTTCAAGTTTTGATAGTCTATCCTTAGTTTCTTTTAAAGTGTTTTGCCAGCTTTCAATGGAGTTTTTAATTTCCTCTTTGAATCTGCTTCATGTGTTCTATATTTTCTTTATATTTTTTATCGAATGTTTCTCTCCTTTTTTTGTGTTCCTCCCTTCTTCCATCTGTATCTTCCTGAGAGATGCTTCCTGAGAGCATTTCTTTTATTACTCTACTCATATTTTGCTTTATCTGATTTAATATTTCAGTTTTGAGCTCATCTACAAGGTTCTGAAGATATCTCTTAATGTCCATTGAAGCCATGTCTGATGTTGTGTGTTTGCTGCCCTCAGTCTCCCTTGTTTTTCCCTCTCCTGGATCAAGGCTCTCAGGGTTCTGGGCTGGGGGCCTCCTCCTGCCTCTCTCTCCTGTCATGGCCCTGGCTTCCTCCACACAGGTTACAATGCAGGTCCCAGTCCCCTTCCCTATTGGCCAGGTTTCCTCCGAAGCATGCTGGTGAGGAATCTTCACCCTCTCCTGACTGCTCTTGTCACTGAGGTGTAAGCAGCAGCTGCATATGCCTGCTCCTTCCCACCGGTCCAGCCAAACTTCAGGGGCCTTCACCTGGTTAGCGCTTGTTAAGCACAGGGTATTGATTTGGGATGGCTCATTGGGTCCCAGCTTGGGGCGTGGCCCAGTCCAAGCAAATCTCACAAATCTGCTCTGGGGAGGGAGGAACCAACTGAAGTCACTGTCACTCCCAGTTCAGGCTCCTCCTGCCCTACTCCAATATGTTGCCCATTTGGTGGTACCCCTCCCATGGAGGGGTCCCATTCCCAGCACTGACCATGGATCAATGAAGGTCCTTTCACCGACTCCACTCTCCACTGGGCTCACCAACCCCCAACTTCAGTGCTGCTGTGGTTCCTGGGAGCAGTGGCGGGAATGAGCCTGAGCGCCTCTGCTGGCAGGTGCTGATTCAGGCTGCTGCAAACTTGGTGGGTCGCCGTGAACAAAAACGCTGTGTCCTGTAATTTTCTGCTGTTTCAATTATAATCCCGAGGTATTTGACGAGCTTTTTTATGTTTTAATTTCTTCCTGTGTCAAGAGGATCCATCTCCCTCTGTCTGGGTCTCTCCAGGGTGCTCTATGCTGGCTGGCATATGAGCTGTGTCTCCCGGGAGGCCTTGTATTTTGTTGCTCACTGATCAGCCATCTTGACTTCTCTCTCCATGATTATTTTTAAATTTCTTTTTCAATATCTCCCCCTTGTTCTCTAAAGATATCTTTACTGAAAAACTAGATAAGCAGTCTCTTTTCCTTGTGCTAGTTTATTTGGCTACTTAGTTGGTTTGCTGCTGACATTTGGAGATGAGGCTGAAACTTGAAGGATAGTCCACTCAATTATTTGCTCTTTTCTTTCCTTTCCACATCCTTCAGTGTGATCTGTAGCAGCAAGTAGGGTTAGCATTTCAATTTTTTAAAATAATTTGATTTAAAATTTCCAAAGAGTATGGTACTAGAACTTAGTCACAGACCACTTTCCTAATCAGAAATTCTTAAATAACAATAAAATCTGACCTTTAATTTTAAGTTAAAAAAAGAGTTCCAAAAGACTTATTAAACTCTGAAATTGTACTGTACTTCCAACTAACAAATACTGATGTGTGGTACTTGCAACATATTAACTGAAAAATAACTGACTTTTTTTCTCATGAATGGCAGGTTTACAACATATAGTTGAAAAAAAAAGAAATTCTTGGTCTCCGTATTTAATTGATCTTTTATAGTTATTTTAAAGTTCTATAGCTGTAGTCTTGGTTTCATCTCATTTGTACCTGTACCTTTGGTCATTTTAATATTATAGGCTTCTTTGGACCTTTTAATTAACATCAGTAGTCCTTAGAAAGTAAATATTATTTAATTTGATCCATTGTGATTTTTGTTTTTATTTTAATTGAAAAATAAAATAGAAAAGATATATTCGACTATATATGTTTCAAGCATAAAAACTATTTTGAAGAGCAGCTGTTATTTAAACATTATTTCTCATATTGTGTCTAATGGATTTAAGTAGGGTTCAGACAGTTGCTTCTTTATCATCTCTTCAGATATAGAACTAGACAAATACATTGTAAACCACCATAAGAATTATTAGGCTCTCTGTGCTGCTGATATTTTAAAATTGTTTTAAAAGTCACTTTCCAACAAATTCTTCTAAACACTGGGTTTCTCATGTCGCTCCCTAGTCATAGTTGCTCACCTTGATGGAGTACAACAGGGAGCCAACATGTGAAACTAAAAGGCCCATGGCTGGGTCCCAAAGGTTAGAGATAGTAACTTATTTAAAATATGGCTGACACTGAAAACAACTAATCAAGACGTTTCTTTAACTCTTTTCCCTTGGGGTGCTCATAGTTTAATTAAGGACACAAAACTATCCTAAATGAATTAAGTTTTAAAGTTTATAAGGCAAAAATCTGACTTTCAGTACATTTGTTGTTTTAAGGAAATATATTTGAGAATTATAAGAAACTGTGGAATCAGTTTGGAAGAATGGGTAGTTGGATATGAGGAAATAATATGAGCAGAGAAACGAGAGTATCATAGTGGAAATTGTACCTATGGGAGAACTACGGGAAACCACCCTACTTAGATAATTATAATTTTTATTCATCAGTAGTGGGTAATAGGATGGTTAGAAGAGCCTTTAATAACCTGGAAATATCATTTTTAAGGAAAAATTTTTAAAATGAGAAAATATGACTTTCTAACCATTGGAAGGAAGACTATTAAGATACAAAAGGCACTAATCAGAAAAGATTGTTAAGTTTAACAATGCCTCTTCAGTAAGAAATCATCTAGAAAATGAAGAGATAAGTCACAAGAAGGGAAGACATTTGAGGCACCTACGGCAAACCAAGAATTAGCTGAGATAATTCAGAATGTTTACAATTGATAAGGGGTAAAGGGGATCTTAATTAGAAATTGAGCATAGAAACAAATAGGTGTTTCACAGAAGAAAGACCATGAAGAGCCAAAAAACATAATTCTGTCTCAGTAATCAGGAAAACTCAAATCAAAACCAATCAGATGCCATGTTATACCTGCTAGATTGTAAGACTTAAGTCTGATAAAATGTTAGATGTCTTTGACATTGCTGGCAGGAATAATTAGCAGGCACAACCATTTTGGAGCGCACTTTGTTATAATATTGTAATCATAAAACTTAGCACTCTGCCTCTGGATATTTTGAAGAGAATTTCTTGTGCACATCACCAAAAGACTCATATAAGAATATTCAGGCTGAGCGTGGTGGCGCATACCTGTAATCTCAGCACTCAGGAGGCTGAGGCAGGAGGATTGCAGTGAGCTGGAGGCCAGCCTGGGCTCCATAGTGAGTACAAGGCCAGTCTAAATATGTAATGATACTCTTTGGTGGGGAGGGGGTGAGGAGAAAATATTCAGAGTAGCGGTGTTCAGAGTAGCAAAACCAGCAAATAACCCAGTTGTCTGAAGATGTTATTTGAATGTTTGTGTTCCTCTGCTATGGCTTGGGTGTGGTTTCACTGTCCTCACAGGGTTCATTGTCACTGCACAATGTCATTGGATGCTATTGGGAAGTGGGAGACAGGGCCCGGGCTGAGGTTGCTAAGTGCCTTGGAAGGCAGTTCTCATTAGACTGTTTTATGGTTCTCAAGAGAGGGTTACACAAAAGTCCAGCGCCCATCCCTCTCAACCTCTGCTCCCGAATGTGATCGCTGGCTCCCTTCTGCCATGGCTGGCTACCACGATGTGATGCTGTGGGAACCTTCAAAATGGTGAACCAAGTAAACTTTTCTCTTGGAAGTAGCCTATATTAGGTATTTCATTACAATGACCAAAACCTGAGTAAAGCCCTCCCCCAAATCCATATGCTGAAATCCTAACCCCTAAGGTGATAGTATCAGGAGGCAGAGCTTTTGAGGGAGTTTTTTTTATTAGGTAAGAAGGTTCCATGGGTTTTTGTACTCTTACGCTCAGCCTGGAGAGGTAGCTATGCCTCCCTCCTACCATATGAGTTTATAGCCGAAAGACAGACACAGCTGTTTTATAAACCAGAATTGGAAACTCACTGGAAACCAGTATCTTGAATTTTCTAGCATCCAGAACTGCAAGAAATAAATGGTTATTGTTTAAAAGCTACCCAGTATGTATAGCAACACAAACAGATCAAGACATTTGGTGACAGAGAATGGACAAATTCCTTGTAGTAGTTGCATAGTAGAATATCGGTGCTTTTTTTTTTTTTAAAGATGAATTTTAGCAACATAATGTCAGCAAAAAAATACACATTACAGAAGACTATTTACAGTATATCATTTTATAAAGCTCAAAACCAACCAGTATCTGGTTTAGCCATTGTATGTGTGATAAAATTTTCTTTAAAACCTAAAGAAATGATAAACATTAAAGTCAGGTAAGAATAATTCTAAGTTGTGAGACAGGAGCATGAGGCAAGAAAGGGGCTCAAGGGCAGATGCAATATTGGTAAACTTCCAGGTCATTGTTTTTAAATTGGGAGGATGACTGGGGCCCTTTCACAATTTGTTTCTTAACTCATTTTTACACTTTTGCATGTGTTTGAAAATCAAGTCTTACTGTATGATTTGGAGAAATGTTTACATCCTTCTCACACAAACACCATTTCCCCTCTGCAGATGCTTGTTGAATAAACTATGGAAAACCCATACAATGGAGTGTATAGCAGTTACTAAGGAGTGAAACAGCGCAAATGCTATGAAAGGGAATGGTCACTGGTTTATATTGTTAAAAAGGGAAATGGGTGAGGAATGTTTACAATTTGCATTAAAACCTACATACATACGGTTGCATATGCATGCATGAGTTATCTGTGTCAGGTTGGCAAGTGACTGGCAAATATAAATTTTGACCTCAGGACACGACTTATAGAAGCCATAATGTAGAAGATCAGGCGGTGGCAGTAGTGGTGAGATTAGAGAGGGGCATTGAGGGAGAAAATCAGTGAAACCTGTGGCAGGGATATAGCCACCAGGGGAATGGGCGATGGCAGTGAGGCTAAACGACACAGTCTAAGCAAGTGAAGTACATATTTCAATGACATAAATGATTGAGTGCACGGTGCAGTCTGCCTGATTACTGTCACCAATATCCAGTAGTCTAAAAAGTCATAAAAACTACATTTCTAATCTGTACATGCAATTTATTATTAATTGCCTGTTCAAAGTGTGGTCATAAACTGTCACAGCATAGGTGATCTTCAGAAGCTCTTGTGAAATCTCTTTTTGCCTGAATACCACAGAGGGAGGAACCTCTACAGAAGCTGCAATTCTTCCTGATGTGCTCTATATAAAATAATTTTTGACCTTTCATCCTGAGAAGAACTTAATTGGTATGTCTTTAGTAGGGTTATGAAAATGTTTGCCTCCTAAGTGTCCTAAGCAGCAATGTCTGAACTCCCCTCCTTTCTGGATATTCTAAGTAAAAGTACTTTTAAGGCAAATTTAGTCTCTGTGCATCTACAATCAAATTGAGTGAAACTGCCCTGCCTTAGCTATTTGGGCTATTGTCACAAAATATCTTAGACTGGGTGATTTATAAACAATAGAAATTTTTTCTCATAGTTCCGGAGGCTGAGAACTCTTAAGATTCAGACATTGGCAGATTTGGTGTTGGTGAAGACCTACTTTGGGCTTAAAAGATGCCCACTGCCTTCATCTTCACATGGCAGAAGAGGGAAGAGACATCAGGCTCCATCAGACTTATTTTGTAAGAGCACTAATCCCATTCTTGAGGGTGGAGCCCTGGTGACTTTAAGGTTTTTAAAATCCTTAAGGCTCTACCACATTAGAGATTAGATTTGAACATAAGAATTTTGGTGGGACACATTCAGAACATAGCATCCTATAAGCTTTTTCTCTCACCCAACTACTGTATTTTATGTATGAATTTTTGTGTATTTATAGAGAGTGGCTTCATCAATATTGACTCCACAATTACACTAATTTTTGTGGAAGTTGCTGGCATTCTAAGAGACCGGTCCACTTTTTTCTTCTTTTCCTACCTTCACACCTGCTTTCTTCAGCATCTCTTGCCATTGTTACTCTTTGTGCAGTTTTGTTTTTGTCAAAACGAAGCCAAGAGCTAGTTGCAGGCAGATATATTGGATGTAGTGTTGTGTGTGTGACTTTTCACTGTCCTGTTTTCATGAGCCTTTGATGGAATCGTCACCCTCATCAGGACAAATCAATTACTTTTTGTTGTAGTACTGAGCCTTTGAACATCTGTTATCCTTTACATCATTTATGGGATTTAGAAACCCACTTGAAGTTTTTTCTCTCTCATACCACAGGGATTTTTCTAATCTTGTGTGATTTCCTGTGGCCCAGAGATTGTTTCATTTTCCTGCAAGAGAGGAAAAAAAGGATATAAATATTTCCTGTGATTGCATAAAGTTTATTTTAGGAGCTGAAATCTGCTGTCTTTTTTTCCTATTACATACTATTTTAATTGCTGAAGAATTTAATTTGTATAGAATATTGGGTGATGTTCTTTCCCTTGTGCCAAGGAATCATTTCTCTTACTGACTAGAAAGTTTCGGAATAAATATTTTTCCACCTTCCTGTTCAAAATGCAGGCTTGTGGTGTTTTGTGGAGGAACAATGCATTGCTCTGAGTTGCTCTCCTTATTGGCATTGCTAACATTTAGATTCAATTTAAAAAGTAGCATTTTTTGCCCTCCTGCTGCAGTAAGTAGGTTTTATGATTCATGTACATGAAACTACCAAGAGAAAATATTAAAAGCCCATATTAATTTGTGTATTTTTTTATAACAAGGAAAGCCTTATTGTCTCAAATTAGCCAGTGATTGTTTTCTGATAAACCAGGAACATTTCTTGTCTTTCCTAGAGAGAAATTTTCTTTTTTTTCTTTTTTCCTTTTTTTTTTTTGGTACAGGGAATAGAACTCAGGATCTTGCACTTGCCAGGCAGACCCTGTGCCACTGAGCTATATTCCAGGCCCAAGAAATTTTCATATAAACAATCTTTTTATGTTTGTCTGAGGCTTCTGATTAACTGATTTACAGTGAATTATCAAAAATGAAGATTCGTAGTGACTCTTTCTGGTTGGTAAAGACCAGCACACAGGAACTCTAGTCACGTTGATTTTTATTAAATGAAACATTGCAGGAAGAAAATATTGCATCTGCGTGTTGTGGCCAGAGCCTGTACACTCCACTTTCCTTTCTGAATGATGCCTTTATTGCCATGTATTTCGAATGTTTCAGTATCCTACACTTTCAGAAATGAATGTGCATGTGGCCTGCCTGCACATTTTCTAAGAGCATATTTTCCAAGTGCAGAGTAGGGGCTGCCCCTTCAGTTTTGGTTTCACTTCACAACTCTGTTAATAAAAATCTTTGTTGTGAATTAATATTTTTTGACAAGTTCTAGCAACTCTAACAGCTTATTATTTTAAGCAATAATGGCGCTATCGGCTCTCATACAAACAAAAGCATTAGTCACTATCTCCAGAACTGGTTTGAGAGAGGCGGAGGATTGATTTCCTGTTATGAGAGATCAGATTGTGAGAATAATTTCCTCTTTGTGTGGATAGTTTATCTGTGGTTGAAAACATCAACATGAATTTCTTATATTTTTTCATTTATAGGTAAGCCTGAGATACCCCCCCCTCCCCGCCTATTTTTTTCAGGTGAAAGAAACAAGCTTAGAAAGTTCAATTTGCCAAGATTAGATCAACAAAGGAAAAGTACAGTTGGGAATCATGACAAGCCTTTGTTATCTGGAATAGTCCATAGTATTAAGTAGGTAGTAATTGGCGTGGTTAAAAATCTATATTTATTTCCCTGCATTATCCATGTTCCTTGCTTTAGTTTGTGGAATACTAAATATGAAGGGATTCAAGATGACTATGTCAGATGAATTAGAGTAAATTTAAGTGCCATCCTGTCAAATTAAACATTAATCATGATATAATTTTGACTTTCATTCATTTCATATGACCCTCCTCTGAAGGATTTGTTATATTTTATAGTTTAAAGTTATATTTGGCTTTCTCCAACTTCATTGCTCATGTGTATCTGGTTTTTATAAGAGTATTGGGGAAAGTTTTCAACAGAGGTTGGCATCTGGGAGAAATGAGGAGTTTGCTTCTTGATTTCTCTACCACAGAGAGTAGTAGAGAGGAAGTGTGGAGTGCTTGAAGTGATTAAATTTGTTGGGCCATCTGGTCATCAAGAAAAGGCTGTGTTTTCAATTTCACAGTGAATAAGAAGTTTATTAAGGAAAGAGAGTATTTTTTTAAAAAAAGGAATCATGCTATATTTCTACTACTAAAAGTTTCAGCTTGGTTAATTACAAAGAGAAGTTCTCTGGTGTAAACTGACTGTAGGTCAAACTCCATAATGATGTTGTCTGTATCACTAGGAGAATTTGGGGGCCATGGTTTAGGAAGGTGAATAAACACACATGGGTAGCCTTGTGCAATGAAATTGCTCCTAATGTTTCTCCTCATCCCATTCAATTTTTATGGAGAGGAAAAAGTGAGGCACAGGGGTGAATTTTTTCAGACAAAAGAAAGAAGTCAGAGCACCTGGTTCCTTAAAGTTTACTACCAGAGTCTAATCCAGATATCACCTGGAAAGCCATGGATCAAGTGTATTTGATTAGCATCCATCCATTCATCTATTTATTGCTCTACCTCGTGCTTTAAATGTTAAAACTAGGATCATGTTTTATTTACTACTTTTAAAATAAAGACTAAGCCCAAGAGATGCTAGGGAAGAAATTTGAGAATAGTGAAATAAATCCAGGCAAAAAACAGCTTATGTCTTCAGTGAACACTGAAATTGGAAGTCTGGCAGAGAGACAGCAATGGACAAGAGCATGCAAAAACAAGCGCTTGGAGGTGAACCCACCCCTGCCACCTACTGCATGTTTGTCCTTGTCTTGGCCAGTAATTAATACATTTACCTGATGCTACTTGAATCCAACCTTAGAAGCTCAAATCAGGGATATGATTGAGTAGGCTGAGACTTTTTGAAGAATTTGTAAAACCTGCAGCTGCACACACACACAAAAGTGCAGTTTGTTTCATTTAAAGTAAAACCAGTCACTGAAAATACAAGGAAATTTTCTCAAATCTTTAAGAAACTATTACCTAGACAACCATTGATACATTAGGAATGCTTGTCAAAATGAGAATTCTTTTTGGCTTCATTTGAAGACTCTAGTGCAGAGAGAGGAGAGAGTGGAGTCAAGGGCAGAATACCAGGCAGGAAGATTGGAATGTACACATCCTTGAAAATAAGACCCTAGTCTGCCTTCAGATCATAGACACACACACACACACACGCACACACACACACACACACACACGGGGGGGGGAGAGAGAGAGAGAGAGAGAGAGATGGAGAGAATGTGGTTGAAGTCAGACTCGGCTGGAGCTGGGCAGAGTTGAGCTGAGAAGTTATAAAGGTATAGGCAAGAAGGATCTTTATACCAGGTACAGGAGTTAAGTGTTAGCTACAGAAGTCTTTGGAAAATTTTAGTAGACAGCTTCTGTCTACTGATACCATGGCTCAGCCTTTCTGCCAACCCAAGCCCCACAGTCAGGTGGGAAACTCTGCTCCATGGTACATGGGGAGCCCATTGAGCAGCCATGGTTTCCTCAGTTCTCATGGTCTCCACATCTTTGACTGTTCTTGATCAGACCCCCTCTGTGTGTGAAATCTGAAAGTCTCTGAGCTGACTAATATCCTATCCCCATGTGCCATTTCCTTCACTGAACTTGCTTTTCAGGACTCTGGTGTCTAGATGTCCCTTGCTTTCTCTCCTGAGTTATCTTCTACATAGGTCAGGGCTTATCAGAGAACAATAGGGTAGAAGTGTGTGTGTGTGTGTGTGTGTGTGTGTGAGAGAGAGAGAGAGAGAGAGAGAGAGAGAGAGAGAGAGAGAGAGAGAGAGAGAGAGACAGAGGCTTAGTTTTAAGGAAGTGGCTTACATCATTACTGAGCCTGGAAAGTTCAAAGTCTGCAGGGCAGGTTTGCTGACTGCAGACTCAGGGAGGATCCCATGATATGGTTTGAGTGGTTCAAAAAACCAGGATTTACTGGTTTTGTAGCATTGTAATTGGCTGCTTGGTCATGGGTTTCTTTCTTTTGCTACAGAATCTATATGAGAAGGTAGCTAACA
>PVLA01014131.1:0-32551 GCA_004027455.1 Hydrochoerus hydrochaeris
CTTCAGTGGAAGTAGGGACACTCTCTTTTTGTAAAAGCCCAGGTAGCACAGTCACAAACTGGAACCAGTTTCCACACCCTTGCTTGGGCAAAGGAAAGGTATTTGTCTGTGGGGGAAATTTGGCCTACACCACCCTACCAGCTAACTGGTCAGGGGTTTGTGCATCAGCTGTACTACTACCAGACATAGACATAATACCCAGTAATGAACCAGTCCCAGTCCCCAGCCTCGACTTTATCTCGAGTCAACTAAAGAGAGGCATCACATTAATTCCTCTAGTAGTTGGACTGGGACTCACGGGCACACTAGGTGGCTCAACTAGATTAGGCATATCTATCCACTCATATGTGAAGTTGTCAAATCAGTTGATAGACGATATTCAAGCTCTGTCTAGCACCATCCAGGATCTCCAGTACCAAATAGATTCTTTAGCTAAAGTAGTTCTACAGAACAGGAGAGGCCTTGACTTACTTACTGCAGACCAAGTAGACATTTGTTTAGCGTTACAAGAGATGCTGTTTCTATGCAAACAAATCTGGTATTGTTAAAGATAAAATTAAAAATTTACAAGATGACCTAATCAAAAGAAAGAAACAATTATATGATAACCCCTTTTGGAATGCTTGGAATGGCATTCTCCCTTACCTCCTTTCCTTGTTAGGGCCTTTGTGTATGCTCCTTTCAGTCGCCACTATAGGACCCTGTATCATAAATCGCTTACGCATCTTCATCACTGAGCAGATGCGGAGTACTTGGCTACTGGTCCTGAGGACTCAATATGAGCTCCTCCCTAAATGAGCCAAGGATTTGGCTCAAGCCACAACATCAGAGGGGAATGTAATGCTCAGACCATTGACTAACCAAATGCGCCACCATCTTGTTCTGTATGTGCCATTTTAAAATTAAGTTTCTGTTTCCTACTTAAGTTTCTGTTTCATAAGTTTCCTTTTCCCCGAACTGACGCTTCGCTTGCCACCCTCAATAACCAACCATCTCCCCGTGTTCTTACCACCCAGAATAAAGGTAACCACCCTTAATTGTTAGGCGTGCAGTCTCGAGATCCATCAACAGAGACTGCATCGCCAGGCTTGGCAATAAAACTCCTTCACTCTTGATTGATTAGCTTTCATTTCTAAATCATCATTGCACCATTACAAAAATAATCCATCAAGTTGCTTTGCATTTTTTTTTTCTTATCTGGGAGAGTACAGCCATTATCTTAAATAAGATACTAATGCAACATTAAATGTAACAGAAATATTACAACTATTTACCATTGGAAATTTTTAATAAATCAGTTATCTAAATAAACTTTACTCCTAGTTTTCAGAATCAAAGTACAAATCTTCAAATTTTTATAAAGCACTTTACATATGGCCTTTGGTATCACATGAACTCCCATCTTTTTTTCTAATATGTGTCTATGCCAGGTTCTAAATCCTCAGGGTAGGAAGTGACAGGAAGTCACTATCCTGAAAGCTTCCTTGAGAATTTCCAAAGGCACCCACAGCAACCTCTCCCCTCTTCTTCCAGGTCCCCATGGAGGGCACAGATGCTGCAGGCACAACTCATTTTTTATATTATGGCTGCTTCTGGTGGAGTGTCCAGGCCCTCACTCCTGAAACCTGTGAATATGACCAAAGGGACTACAAAAGTAATTAATATAGCAGAGACATTGTCTTGGATTATCTGGTAGATCCAGTCTTATCACAGGAGACTCTAAAACCAGGAGTTTTCTCTGGGTGTGGCCAGAGATGCAGCTGATGACAAAATCAGAGATCTGATAGGGAAGGGCACTTCATGAGTTGTTGCTGGTTTGGCATTAGAAGGCACAAGGTGACAAAGATTCCATGTGGCTTCATAGAGCCAACAATGGCTCATGGCTGACAGCAAAGCAAAAGGGACCTCAGCTCTGTATCTTCAAGAAACTGGATGGTGATCTTCTGTCTTTGCAGGTGGGTTTGTTCCCCAAGGCCTTCCAGAAGGCACAAGGCTCAGCTGGTGCTTTGATGCTGGCCTTGTGGAGCCCCCATCAAAGCCTCAGTAAAGCCATACAGTACATAAATTTGTGTTCCATGAAAACTGACACAGTAAGGTGTCCTAACTAAATGTGTGATCACTTGTTAACACTCTTTTAGAAAACTAAGCTATGGCTCTCTACATGCTTCCCTGGGAGTTTTTCCTTAGACCAACATCTCTGAGATCATCTTTCACATGCAAGACTCTGAAGCTATTGTTACAGGCAGCTGAGCCAGTTAGAAATATTATAGGAACTTAGACAGGGCTAGGCCCTTGAATAAACTGGCACAGAGGACCAGATGTCTGATAACCTTGGAGGAGACACACACCTCTTGCTGCAGGCCAGATCTCAAAACAGAAGAAACACACCTCTTGCTGTGGGCCAGATCTCAAAACAAATGCAAGCACACCCTTAAGTATAATCCTTAGGGATTAAGTCTGGATCATTTTATGCCACTTTCCAAATTCTCATTTCCCCACCTTTGAGCCATCTATCTCATGGTTTTCCTCTATAAAAAGTCCCCGGAAAAAACAGAGTCTGGGGCAACCTGCTCGGGACCCCCTTCTGTCTCTCTTCAGACAGAAGCTTTCTCTCAATAAATATATTCTACTCTTCACCTCTAAAATTGTTCCTAAAATTCATTCTTCAATTTTAGAGAACATGAACTCATGGACATAGTAGGTCGGGAGTTTCATTCCTATATCACTATGAATTAGTTGCCATCATTAAAGAAAGTATTTCCTGACATTCTCCACCTGTGGACTCAGACCAGCTTTTCTGGAGACAATGAGGTTCTTGTCTGGAGTTGTGTGGGGCTGCTAGGCCATCCCTACACCACCAAAAGGCACATGTGCCAAGCAGTGTGATGCGGGTAACACAGCACACAGCTGAAGACCTCATCTCACAGTTTCCTGCAAATGTGTCTACAGGAGTCAACAGAAACTTTGAATCCAGCCCCTTAGGACATAGGCAGTCCTCCAGGTGTGGCCAGCCCCGCTCAAGATAGCAGGATTGTGTCCTAAATCCACTTTCTAGAATCTATGCCTTCATCTGGACAACCAAAAATAGCAGTTTGGTTAAACAAGTGGTACTGTTACAGGCAGCTGAGCTAGTTACAAATATTATAGGCAGTCAGACAGGGATAGGCCCTTGAGGAAGCTAGCCCAGAGTACCAAATGTCTTGTGACCTTGGAGGAGACACACACCAAATCTCAAAACAGAAGACAAAATGAAAGCAACCACACCCTAAGTATAAACATTAGGGATTAGGTATGGATTACCTTGAGAAGTCAGGGGCCACCATCCCAACTCCCTACAGGAAGAGTCACTGATCCATAAGAATGCTCACTTGCTACCTGACTCACTTCCCTCTTTGTTCCCAATTTAATAAAATTTTACCTGAGCTATTAATCTTATTGGCTAAACATAGCTCCGTCCCATCTCATGCCTGTCAACCTTGTGAGTTCCCAGTTTCCCCCAACTTTAGACCTGCCCCACCTCATGATTTTACTCTATAAAAATCCCGAAAAAATACAGAATCTTTGGCAACCTGCTCAGGACCCCTTCTCTCTCTCTCTCTCTCTCTCTCTCTCTCTCTCTCTCTCTCTCTCTCTCTCTCTCAGACAGAAGCTTTCTTTTGCTCAATAAATATTTCTACTCTTAACTCCATTGTTCTTAAAATTCATTCTTCAATTTTAGAGAACACAAACTCATACAGGACATGTAGGTCAGGAGTTTCTCTCTCAGACAGAAGCTTTCTTTCTCTCAATATTTCTGCTCTTAACCTCCATTGTTCCTAAAATTCATTCTTCAATTTTAGAGAACATGAACTTGTATGGGACAGATAGTAGGTCAGGAATTTCATTCCCCTATATTAGTACTTTCCACTCATTAACTTTTTTTCCCAGTGTTTGGGGGTTAAACCCAGGGTCTTCCCAATGATCCACATCCCCAGCCCTTTATTTTTTTTTTTTTTTTTTGAGACAGGATATTGCTAAGTCTGGTACTAAATTTTCCAAGCTGAACCTGAACTTGCAAATCTTCCTGCCTCAGCTTCTCAGAATGCTGCAATTATAACTGTTCATCACCATGCTTGGCTTCTACTCATTCTTTGATGAATGTTTTAGTTGACCTAAAAGTCCTGCCATTTTCCCACCGATTAAAAAAAAATGAGTCTGTCTCATTTTGTAGCTTGGTTACTGCCTTAACTACTGCCCAGAAAGAATTTTTTATTTTTTATTCATTTGGACTTAAATTTGGATCTAAATTGTACAAACTTTTTTTTTTTACTTTTGTTTCATAAGAAAGTTTAATCAATGGCCAGAAAGGTTCTCATCTAAATGATAAAATGTTTTAATAATAAATAATTGTTAAAATGAATTATTGAAATATTAACACACCATGCATGCATGTTTTCATTCTCTTTGTTAAAATAAATTTCCACTAGAAAACACTTTCATTAACCTTTCTTCCCAAGAGGAATGATGTAAACTTTGTGGGCCAAATGAACCAAACCACAACCACACTGTAACACTATCAATATGGAGGCAGAGTGAACTTCACCCATTAAAGCTGAATGACTAATTCTGTTTTTGAAATCAGAAGTCTCACTAATATGAATCATCTTAATGACTGAGGACACTTTTAATCAACATGTTCAGTGTGTTTCATTTAGCTCTGCCAAAATGTCATTAAAAATCTTTCCCCTGTGGTGCATGCCTGTAATCCAGCACTTGGGAGGCTGAGGCAGGAGAACAGCTGCGAGTCTAAGGTCAGTCTGGGCTACGAAGTGAGTTCAAGGCCAGTATGAACTACATAGTGAAATGCTGTCTCAAAAAGACAAAAAAAAAAATCTTTCTCCCACTACAAATTCAGCCATTTTCCTATTTTAATTCTTTTTTTTTTTTTTTTGGTACTGGGGATCGAATTCACGACTGCGTGCTTACAGGGCAGGCACTTATGCTTCTGAGCTAAATCCCCAGCCCCTTCCTATTTTAATTCTGAGCTACAATATTTGAAATGTTAAGTTGACTTGAAAATAGTTGGATTTTTTCTTTAGTAAACTTATAATTCTCTATTCTTGTGGAACACAACTTAAAATAAGACATGCAAAATAAAATAAATTTTTGTAAATCCAATGCTCACTTGCAAAGTAACCTTTCCTAGCCATCTTTTTCTATGCTATTTGCTACTTTCCACAATTTCAAAAGATCTTTTCAGTTCTCGTATTTGTGCATGTCCTTTTATACTTTATATAAAATTAAGGTTAAAAATATTTAATGACTATGAACTTTATATTTGATAGTCTTGTCTTCCTACTCAGATTATATAATGTGAGAAAGCTTTACTTATTTGTCTCCTTTGTTATCAATTAGTTTCAAATGGCTGTAGCTCCAGTACCAACCAGTGTATGTTGTTTAGCAGCTTAAACATCTGATTTCCAAAAGATCACCTCTTGTATACAACTTTCCTGCTGTAAGAGTATTAAGTGATGTGGTGCATGCCTATGATCTCACCAACAAAATTCCGTATGTCCCTGTGGGTAAATTCTTGAAATAAACATTATAGGCAATTGATAGCTGGATTTTCAGTCACACAGGAATTGGTGGGTTTTATCTTACTCAAGGGTTTTGCCAAATTACATAAAAAGGTCTTCCATGAGTCTTTTTTCACTCATTTATTTTTCAATTTGTTTTTCAACTAGATTGTAAAACATTAGGGTTAAGGACTTCTTAATCAGCTTACACAAAAGCATGTTGCCCCTCCCACACACACTGCCTTTTCATCTAATAAGCATTTGGCATACTATCTTCATGTGGCAAAAAGTTGAATACGGACTTGATTTTAGGAGCAGAAAAGAGAAAAGCTGTAGAAGAGAACTAAGAAAGTACACTGACCATCTAGGAGATGATAGAAGAATGTTCTTCTGGAGAAGAGTAAGAAGTAAAGTTGGGATCGGCATGTACTTGAGGAAAGCAGGAAGTCTGGGAAGGCCATATTTAGTACATTAGATTTCATATGGCACATGAGAAATACTAAACATTTTTTCTGCGGGAGAGAGCTATGAATAAAATGATTTTAAACAGAGACAATGTGGAAGTGAGTCTGTGCCAAAAAAACAGACTGAAACAGAGATGAAGGCATGCTGGTTTTCGCAAGTTCTCTATAAGGACTAAGGTCTAAGTAGTAGAAGAAATTGAAAGAAATGAGTGAACAACATCTTGGGGATATGATGTAATACTTTAATGTGCAGGATATCAAGCCTTGAAGTAATACAACTAGGTGATTTTTCCCTTTCCCACTAAGAATACTCTTTTTCCCACTAAGAATACAGTTTTCTTTCTTTCTTTCTTTCTTTCTTTCTTTCTTTCTTTCTTTCTTTTTCTTTCTTTTTCTTCCTTCCTTCCTTCCTTCCTTCCTTCCTTCCTTCCTTCCTTCCTTTCTCTTTCTTTCTTCTTTCTTTCTTTCTTTCTTTCTTTCTTTCTTTTTCTCTTTCCTTTCTCTTTTTTTATGAAATGGGGAAGCTTCAAGCTTTTCTCTGTCCTAGAGGTCAATTCCTGGGGAGCAGACTCATGCCAAGCCACATCATCATTTTTTTCTTTCTCCAGGATGTGAGGTATGAATCCCACACTACTCCACCCAATCACCAGTGACCCCTTCATCTGCTGTTCTGGAACACTCCCCAGTTTTGCCTGGCTCCCCGCACCAGATTACATCAAACCTCCTATCCAGAGGTAACCTGCAGGAGGCCAAGCAAATGTACACTTCTGATATTCTCTAACAGGTTCAGGGTTGAGGCTTGTTCCACACTAGTCCTGTTCTGGCCAGCAGGATTTCTTCAAGCGCTCAAATGGCTCAAAACTGGAGTCAGACGGGCTCGTTTGCCTAACATAAGTAGTAAGATATCACAGAGGGTATGAGGACTCTTAGAAAACTGGGTTGCCATTCAAGATGAACATTTCTAGGCCATGAGAGCCTTCAGTGACATGAATGTAACTTTTTCCTACCTCACTTAGTTAAAAATAGTTATGTCTGCTATGGTTTTGTTACATGCAGCTGAACTAGTTACAAATATTATAGGCAGTCAGACAGGACTAGGCCCTCAAAGAAGCTGGCACAGAGGACCAGATGTCTGATGACCTTAGAGGAGACACACCTGTTGCTGTGGGCCAGATCTCAAAACAGAAGGCAAAACAAATGTAACCACACCCTTAAGTATAATCCTTAGGGGTTAAGTCTGGATCACCTTGAAGTTAGGAGTCACCTTCTAATCTCTAGGGAGGAGTCCTGCTCTCTAAGAATGCCTGCCTTCTTCATGACTCACTTCCCCATTTGTTCCCAATTTAATTAATTTTACCTGAGCTATTAATTTTATTGGCTAAACATAGCTCTGTCCCACTTCATGCCCATCTACCTTGTGAGTTCCCAGTTTTGGCAAACTTTAAACTTGCCCCACCTCATGGTTTTACTGTATAAAAATCCCAAGAAAATACAGAATCTTTGGCAACCCGCTCGGGACCCCTTCTGTCTCTCTCTCAGACAGAAGCTTTCTTTCTCTCAATAAATATTTCTATTCTTAACTCCATTGTTCCTAAAATTTATTCTTTGATTTTAGAGAACACGAACTCATACAGGACATATAGTAGGTTGGGAGTTTCACTCCCCTGTATCAGTTTCAATATGAATGGTCCCTCAAAAGTTAATGTGTTAAAGGATTGGTCCCCAAAGCAGCAGTGTCCAGAGATGGCACCTTTGGGAGGTGATCAGATCATGATGACTCTGACTTCATCCATGGATGAACCATAGATCACAGCTGAATGGAGTAAGCATCTGTTATAAAACCAAGTTTTGTCTCTGCTCCTTGGCAGCCATGAGGTGAGCAGCTGCACTGTTTTGCAAGCTCCCTACAGATCCAGAGTAATGCAGCCAAACAACTAAGCACAGAAATTTCCAAAACCAGGGGCCCAAATCAGGCTTTCCTCCCTATGAAGTCAATTATTGCTAGCATTTTGTCATAGCCATAAAAAGCTAACTAACATAATGTTTCAACAAAAATTAGAGCTAAGTTTGAGGGTGAGCAAGATTTCTAAAAGTAACTTTTGGCAAGAGTTTCAAAGGCTACCATATTCTCTCTGCAACGATGAATTTCAACTCTGGAAGGAACATGGCAGACTTGATTTACCTCACTTATGAACAAAGGAGAGCAGCAACCTGCTGATTCTACTTGGAAGAAAAATAGTTATTTTGGTGATAGAGAGATGTATCCTGCACATCCAAGAACTCTGCCATGCCACCCTTTTGGAAGAATTCTGGCAACCAGATTCTAGAACCCTAAGCATTTCTCCAAATGTTCATCAATAGCTTGGTTCTAAAAAATGACCCATATTGTACCACTACCCTGAGTATACAGTGTGTTTCCTTTCACAGTTCACAAGAGTAAGGATCTGTATTAGTGTCCTGTTGCTGCAATAACAATTACCAGAGCTCAGTATCTTAAAACAACATGAATACATTATCTTATGTTCTGGAGCCCAAAAAACAAAGATCAGTGCAAGATGCTGGCAAAGCTGTGTGTCTTCTGTGATTGTATGGGAGAATCACTGCTTGCTTTCTCAGCCTTGAGAGGAGAACACAATCCCTCAGGTCATGCAGCCAGTGGAGTATCTTCCATCACTCACTCACTGGCTTGGACTTTCTGCTTTCACTGTCTCAGAGGACTGACTCTATTCTCCTGCTTTCCTTCATAAGGATCTCTGTGATTATATTGGGCCTACCCAAGAAACCCCAAGTAATCTTCCCATCCCGAGATCCTTAAGTGATGTACCTCCATGAAGTCTCTTTTGTCATGGAAAACACCATATTAGCAGGTTCTGGGGATTAGAACAATGGCATTTTTGGAGACATCTTGCTACCTCTTGTGGCATCTGAGTCTGCACAGTGCATTATCTCTGCTCAGTTTATTTCTCTTGGCCTAGGTTTGCTTGTCTGTGGAACGTGTAAAATAAAATCTATCCCCAAGAAATCTTTCTAGTGCTAAAATACACTATATAAATACATCTGTAAAATTACTGCTTTTTACTCTGTGAGGCTGAAGCAGGAGGATTATAATTTTGTCTCAGCCTGAGCAACTTATCAACTTAGTGAGACCCTGTCTCAAAATTTAAAAATAAAAAGAATGTGCAGTATGCAGTACACATAGGGATGTAGCTCAGTGTAAAGCTATGGGTTCAATCCCCAGTATCAATACATAGATTGTAGAGGATGAACAGGATCTACCAAGGAGTCACCCAAATTCTGAGTTAAGATATGTTAGTTGAAGAAGATTGGAAGATGAGGAACTGGGGATAATTCTGGTAAATTGAAACAAAGTGTCTGGTAGTGTATTTGATATAAAGAAAAAAGTGCTAAGATACCAGCTAATAGTAAGTCATCCACATAGAAGAGTTAATTATTATAATACGTAAAAAGCAATAAATTCTGTAATGGATACATGAAAGAAAAAAGAACACATTTTTGCAGACTGACTTGAATTTAGAAGTAAGAAAAGTTCAAAAAATGAAACCTGTTTGATTAGAAAAAAGTGGAATCATCTTAAATATATTGACTGAACTGTTTATTTTAAAAACATGAGGAAACCCTAAAGTGGTTAAGTGCCTTAATTATTTCCTATTTACAAGTCTGACTTTATAAATGTAATGGTTTTATTAATGTAGAGCAAGTATTGGTTCATGCTGTAAAATTTCTTTTTAAAACGTTGTTTCATACAATTAACTGATCTATACAGAGTCCTGAATCTTAATCTTGAAATGCATTCAGTTAGATGTTTGTGAGACAAGATAATTTAGCTAGAACTGTGGTCTCTAAAAGTCCTGAAGTAGTTGGTAAAATCAAGTGACTTGTTTTCAGTATTTCTGTATAACTTGATCAAACTATAATAGCATCAGTAGGTAAAATAATTTCCATTAAACATGTTTCATGAAAAGTACATAAGACAAACTCTTCCATATAAATCTCTAAAATGTTTTTTCCAAATTTTTCAATATACAGTATTATATATGCTGTCCCACTTAATTTGACATGCTTCTTGCTAAATTAATATTTACTAAAATTACCTATTTGCCAACAATGATAAAATTGCACAGTTCGATTTATAGAGATATTTCATTTTTTCAACATGAATACTAAAACTGAGAAAACACCTTTATTTGCAAGTTTAGAAATCCATGTAAAATTTTCCTTCTTTTGGTTAGGATTTTAAGCCAACAACCTATAAGTTACAAAGTATCACAGAACAAATAGGATACAAATATAATTTATAAACTGGGCATGGAACCCCACCCTTGTGGTTCCAGCTACTCTAGAGGCTGAGGCCAGAGGATTACTTGAATTTAGCAGTTCAAGGTCAGTAGGGGTAACACTGTGAGACCCCATCTCACAAAGATAAAAATGAAGTCATTTCAAAGACTTTGCAGAAATCCCTTGCAACTGTCATTGCTTCTGGTAGATGGCACACTTGGCTTGCAATGAAGCGCAGTGGTTTCCTTAAGTCTAATTCCTCCAGGATGTGAGCCCATGAGTTGTAGAGGTTATTATGCTTTTAACACAATGTCAGCAGAAGCCATGCTTGTTGGCTGACCCTTTCTAAACTCCTCCGTCCATTGCTTCAGTCTTTCAGATGATCACAAAGGTCTAATAACTGAAGTTTGAGTTTGGCAAAGAATAGACCTTGTGGAGAGAAGAGAGGTAGCCAAGCCATTCACTCAAATAACAGACTGTAGTTTTTCTGAGATGCGCAAAAAGTTAGTACATCATTGCAAAAAAAAAACTTACTTTAGATAATAGCAGCAAAATAAAGATCATATAACAGAATTCTGAGCATGAAGTTCTTCACCTAATACTGACCTTTTTTCTAGCACATAAACAGAATGTAGGGCTTCAAAAACATATCCCTACAGAGCACATCTGCACAGCTTACTGCTCTTAAAGAAGAGTCCCCTTCGATCAAGCTGCCTCATGTGGTTTGGTAAGAGGCACAGAAAGCCAGTTAGTCAATAGTTTTGAATAATGCTTCCTTTAAAATTCTCACAAAAAATTTGATATTAAATACTTCAGAACTGCTCACGTGGAACATGTCATCTCATAGAAGATGTTCTGACACTAGTTCACATTTCAGACCAGTGACATGGCAAATGACTGTTGCACTGCAAATTACTTTGCCAAATCAGAGTAGCTACAGTAAAAGAATCTGAAGCCAAACGTTAAATTTTATCTTGAATATATAAATAGAAAAGTGGTGCCAAGAAATCTTACAGATGTTAGTTTCTCTGGATGCTATAATACAGATTTCCCTAACAAAAGAGGTATCATTGAGTCCCACAAATCTAGGTGGAACACTAGAGTGTACAATTTCTATATGCCTGAGGTCTCTAGTTTTTCTTCAGTAATTTCTAAACCTTGTTAGTGTACAATGTGTATGTGATGTTTGTTCAAAAGTATGTTTTATTTTTTTCTACAATAAAATTCTTAACAAATTAGGTTTTGGACGAATGAGCATTGAATTTTTCCTTTTTATTTATTTTTATTTTATGTTTTGTAGCACTGGCGATTAAACTCGGGGCTTCTGCCCAGATATATATCCCACATACTGCCCTTTTAAAATTTTCTATTGAGACATCTCGCCAAGTTACCAAGCTGCCCATGGTGGGCTCAAACTTGGGATTCTCCTTCCTCAGCCTCCCAGGGTTCTGGATGTATGCAGTCATAATCAGCTTGAACTTTTCTTCTTTAAAATGAATGCAATGTGGTAAACAATTTGTACTATGGTGCATGTATTACCACCCATTTAGCACTATCTGAGCCCCAACAAAAAAAATGGATAATCTGTTGTGGAAAATAAAACATGAAATCAGATATAGCATTTGACTCCCTGACACAAAGATCTAGGAGTGCAAAACAGACACAAATTAAAAACCTAGAAGACAGTGATAAGTCAAGATGCCTTTCCAAATTCACTGGGTTAAACATGGCCTTGAATGCCAACAGAGAAATTGTTTCCTTAGCAATAAAAGTAGCTCAAAATCCAAATGTCAGGTAGTAAGACCCAGACTTTGGATACAGCTCCTGGGTTTAAAACCTTAAAAACCATTCTTAGCCTAAATAACAAACCAAAAATGTGATCCGAGAGCAGAATATTTCACCACACTTGCTTTCCCACGCAGACCATACTATATACTAAAATACTCCTATTGATAATGAAAATATGCTTATATGTCAGTCATTTCTCTACCATTTTATAGGCTATTCCATTTTTGGGGTTCTAGCAGCAAGATCTCAAAGGTTTTCCTTATAATTTCTTCTTTAAATTGAGCTATGACTTACCCTATTTTGTAAGTGCATTGACTGGATGTTTCTATATGTTGATATTTGAAGTACAACACAAAAAATCAACCTGCTCTTTAAAAATAATAGCCTCACTGAGACACAAATATCATATTAATTAAAAACACATTCGAAAGGCAGTAGGATATAAACTAAGGTGGCTACAATTCAGTCCTGATAATCTAATGTCAGAGACACCCATTTCCTAAATGAAGAGACATATGGATCTTTTTGTACCTTGTAAACACCCTTTCCATATATACCTTATTAAATATATACGCAATTCCTATCAGTCATAGCCTACCCTGACTGTAGAAGCCATGCATCTAACGTGATTCATCAAGTGTTGGATGTGAAAGCCTTTCGTTCAACATGTAGACAACTAAACCCAGATTGTCAGCAGAGCCTCCTCTTCCTGTCATAACATCCATGTGGCAGTTCAGGAGTCTCGGATCCCTAGGACAGGTCAACAGAAGAAAAGCCTAACTCAGGGTCCCAGCAGGAGGGTGTTGGACTGCATACTCCTCCTCCATTCATTGTACAGGGCCAACTTTGCAGGACTGGCACCTTCCTGCCAGGAACCTGGGGTGCACGTGGCTGCAGGGTCGGCCTGTGGGCTCACTCGCCAGCTAGGCTAGGCCCTAAGGACCCGAGGAAGCGGCGCCCCAGGTGGATGCAGATGCTGGCGTGCGGGCCTCAGCCCGGCTTTGAGAAGGCCGGCAATGCAAAAACACTTGGTTTTGGCCCCACAAAAGCATGCTAAGGAAGCTACGGGCTTCCCCCAAATAAATTCTGTTGTAAAAACAAAACAAAAGACAGGCTTGTGGCCATTCTCAGAGGCGTCCAAGCTTCTTTACCCCTGGAAAGCTGATTTGCAGAGGCCAAAGATTAGACAAAAGGCACAAGCTGGAGAAGCACAGGCATGAAAATAAATTTTTCCAAGTGATCTGGGCCTCCTGGTTCCAGTTCTTTCTCCTCTAACCCCGAGTCCTAGGCCGCTGAGTAATTCCCTAGGGGTCTGGAAAAACATCAGAGAGAGACTGGACGGGGGGACCCCGAAACTTTCCCTAACTGCTGCAGGCGGGTGGAAGGCGACAACCTCGGACTTCAGGTCTCAGGGTGCAGCGGGCACCGGGGCGGCGGCCACCCGGCCCCCGCCACAACAAAAGAGCCGCGCGCCACTGGGAGCCGCTGCAGGGATCCGGTCGGGCCGGGAGCGAGGCGCGGGACACCCGGAGCTCGAGTCGCGCGCAATGCCGTGGTGCGGAGGGAAGGACCTCGGCGCGCCCTGCCGCGCCCCGCTGCCCCCCCCCCCCGAGCCTCGCCAGCCGGCTCTGAGCAAGGCGAGCTCCAGGCCGCCGCTGTGCAGGGCCCGCGACACAAAGCTCCCGCCGCCGCCCACCGACCTTGGGCGCCTCCGGGCCCCGGCTCCCGCAGCGTCTTGGTCACCGCCTTCCAGATGTGGCAGCCCAGGAAGCAGAGCAGCAGGAACGCGGACCTGCTCATCTCCGCGCCCGGGCCGAGGGCGGCTGCTCCGGCGGCTCACGGGCGGCCGGGCGCCGCGCCTCTCCGCATGGCGCTCTCCGCGGGCCCGCCGCCCTCCTCTGCGCCGGCCGGGCTTCCCCGAGGAGCGCCGGGCTCTCGGCGGCTTAACCCCTTCCTGCCCCGCGCAGCCCACTAGAGCTCCGGGCGGCCCCTGGTGCCACCTGGCGGCAGCCGAATCTGGAACCCGCCACGCCCCTCGCGCCCGCCGCACTCTTGCCCCGGCCTCCCGGCCCCACGCCCACCCTCCAGCCCCGGAGCGGAGGAAGCTACGCGGCCACAGATGCCCCTGGAGGTGGCACCCCGAGCCTTCGCGTCACGCCCGGTCCCAACTGCGGGTCTGCAAGGAGCTGTCCTGTGAAGGGTGTGACCTTCCTCAGCATCTCAGTACAACTCCATCCTGCAGTGATTCTGTCACCACCCTGTGTTCCCAAGATGGGTCTAAAAGTTAGAATCCCTAACCCTGCAGCAGGCCTTCGGAAAGTAGGTGTGTGCAGGGGAACAGTTTCAGGTTGAACTGTGCTTGGCTATCTGTAGAAAGTTAGGGTAGTGAGGAAATTTTCATTTATTGGGCCCCTGGGTGGTTTTTTGCTGTCTTTGTTGTATTTTGTTTTGATAAAAAAAAACATATTTAATGGCATTTGATAAGGCACAGCAAGAAGACTTTATTGTGATAGGTATAGACACAGGGATTTTGCAGGAGTGAGTAGAGATTGGACTGAACCCCCAAAATAGCTCAAGCAGGTGGGAATTCAGGGGCAGGCAGTGGATGGAGAATTACTGGAGACACGCAGTTGGCTGATTCTGACTCCAGTTACCTAAAAGGTTTTCTGCTGAGGGCAGGCCTGGGTTGTCAGACATCCTGGGGATGGTGGAGGACTAGGGACCTGATTAGATGTTAAATGTGATCTGATACTCAGGATGGGGAGGGTTTGTTAAAACTAGATTTGACAAGAAAGGTCCAGATGGGCCCAGAAGGAGATTGAGGTCTAACCTTTAGAATCTTTATCTGTCTTCACAGTATGTAAGATGTGGTGATCATTACCCCCATTCACAACTGAGAAAATCAAGACTATGGAATAATAAGGAATTTGTCCCAAAGCATACAGGTGGTCAGTGCCAAAGCCAAGATTCTAATAAAAGTCATTCTAACCTCAAATTTGAAGCTTTTCACAAAAATTTGAAGATTTCCTTTTAGACCTAGGACTACCTCATCCATATGCCAGCTGCCCTTTCTCTCAATCCACTCCTGTCTATAAAACCCTCCTCCTTAAAACCCTCAGGCCCATGCAAGTGTCTCTCTACCCTACCCCTCAACCAGCACTGCAGTGACCTTCAGCAGGTCCTCCTGCTGGGGACCTATGTTCTGAGGAAATCCACTCTGGATTTGTCTGCCCAGCACTGCTTCTAAAACACTGGGCCAGAAGGCCAGTCATTACAGCATTTTATTAATTGAATGTTAAGACAACAGCAGGCACTGTACCTTCCCTCAAAAAAATGAAGGTTAACATTTTCCCAGCTGGCTTACAACAGAAAAATTATTGTGAAAATGGTAAAAATTAGGAGATGGAGAATCCTAAGTAGTTTTTGCAGTCACCCTCAGGGTCAATGCTACATTTTGTGAAAACTGCACACCTACTCCAGGAGGCAGGTAGTTGGAAAAGAAAACTTCGCAATTACAGACTGCCTGATTGATGTCATTCTAGGGCTCGTTTTGAAGCCTGGGGAAGGAATTAATGGGATGATATGCCAACTGTGCTCCCACCTTCAGCTTTGGTGCCAGATCACCAGGATAAAAGGTCCAGAGCAGCTAGATGGCTGGGCAGAGGATGGCTTTGTGGAACAGAGTAGTCACTTTCTAGGGTAGAGGAATGACAGGAAGTCCATCCCAGAGTTGAAACTTCTCACTTCACAATCCTTCGAGGGACCAATAGCGACACTGGTTATCAGAAATACGACTAGTTTGAAGAAATCACCATCATCACCAAGAGGCAAGCTGACTAGTAGGAAGGTGCCTGGGTGTACTCCAAAACTCTAGGAACTAAGTGTCAGGCCTTATGCAGGAATAAAACAAATGACTGGTTTTGAGATTCCTAGTATAAGCTACTTAGCGGACTCAATATGTTTCCTCGTAACAACATACTGTATTTGGTATTATTATTTTTGTTTTACAGATAACAGGCTTTGTGATGTTAAATCATATGCCTAAAATATACAGTCTGATGGGAATGGGCTCAAATTCCTTACAGCACATCACCTCCAAGAATAAATGTCATGCAGTGACTCAAATGTTCTCTGGCAGTATCCAAATTGTTTTAACAACTGGTTCAATCCCAGTGGCATCTGAATCTAGTTAATAGTATGGTACCAATGTCAGTTTCCTGGCTTTGATAATGTATTATAATTACATAAGATGTTACAATTGGGGGAATTTGGGGGCAGCAGATACAGGACCTTTCCTTACTATTTTTGTAACTTGTTAGGAGTCTATCATTATTTTTAATTTAAAAAGTGTGAAAAAGAAAGTTATCTGCCCTTTACCACTTTCCTAAGCCTTATCATTATTGCCCATTCAAAATATTAGTATTTGTAATCTCTGTATGAAATTCTAAAACTTTTAAGAGTGGAAAATGTCTTAAACACTGTATCAGTTTTGGGTCACAATCCTGACTATTGAAATTTGGGTGTGATGGTGGTTGTTAGCATCTGAAGCACACATAAATAGTTTTTGAACCACTGCCTCCATCCCATTTTGTAGGTGCCTATGGGAGACAGAAAGAGGTTAAATAATTTGCACAGTATGTTTGACAAGCCAGTCTCTAAACCAAGAAAAGACTGGGCCCTGAGGAGCATTCCCTTACTTTATGGATGTTTTCCAGGTACTGTTCTTGGGTGGGAGGCTGAGCAAGCACAGATATGCTGTGTCACATAGTCATCACACATTTGAATATCATGTGTGCAGAATTATGCAAGATCTAAATAATTGCAGCTTTACTTGAAAAAATAATATAGTTTATCACTTTTCATGTTCTGATCATCACACACCTACTTTGCAACTATATGAAAAAGAATTCCTTGATAGGGAGTGTTGGCAGAACAATGAAAGTTAGCAGTGCTCTTTTCTTCTAGAACTTTTCCTGTTGCTCTTATTAAAATCTCACATTGTTTGACTGGAAATGAATTATGACTGTACTTATTTGAAATTGCTTAGAAGTTGCCTGACTACTGTAATTTATTTCAGTTTTCAAACTCTGTGTCAAAAGGAGTCGCACCAAATACAGAACATTTCCTGTCTGAAATTTCCAGACCTCAATTTCAGAGGCTCTCTGTCAAGGTTTTTTAGCTTGACATCTATTGAAATCTTTCCTGATGCCAGTTCTGTGTGGTAGAATTACAGGAGGCATTTTCTCTCTCTCTTTTCCCATCCCAGTTCCCCCTTTCCTCCCCCCAACCCTGCAACGTCCTGCTGTCTGCCCCTGAGTCAGAAGCTGGCAGTAAACGACTTATTATGAAGATTGTACAGGTCAGGAAGTGTGTCACAGCTTACTTCTATTTGCTGGTGATTTTAGTAAAGTTAGATAAAATGTAACCATAGTTAGAAATTATAAGGGCTCAGCAATTTTTCTGAACTCTTTTGCCATCTATTTAAAATTTTTTTGAAATTGTGGAAATTACTGTCAAGGGACTGATGTAGTTAAGTGAACGCTGACTCTCCCACTTCTCATCTGTAGGTGGCTTAGGGTTCATAAACCATCCCTGTAGCTTTCCAATGAGATCTTTCTTTGCATGGCATCCTTGTTATGACTTTTCTTCTCTGGTAGGTTCCCAACCAGGAGAGAAGTTTTTCACAGAAAATAATTCAGTGAATGAATGTCTGGTGTAGCTTTATGTGAGAAGTTGCAGCTGCCTGTGAGCTTGCAAAGGTGACTCTGCCCATGTTACTGTGGACCCCTATATTAGTGTTCTCCTTTTCTGCTGTGTATGTCCTATAGTGACTTAAAGGAGTTTGAGAAGGTCCCTGGTATTCATTCCATAGATTTTACTGCTCAAAAACATTCAGAGTCAAGTGGCTGATGGAGAATGACTCAGCTTAGTATTTCTTTTCAGGTCAGTGCTATATTTTGGTAAGCCTGATCCATCAGAGCAAGGAGCAGGTCCCAGCTCTATTCTTAGGTGACCATCAGGTTGTTGTCACAAAGACAAGGAGACTGTGAGGGAAGTAGAACAATGGCCTTCCATTTTCTGTCTGGAAGATGTCTTCTGTGGTTCTGGATCTATGTTCGGGGACAGAAGGGATACCAAACAAGCAGGCAATAAGTTTTGTTTCTTGGTTTTATAAAAAACTTTATAGAATTGGAGAAAAGAGAAAAAGATAATAGGGGAAATGAAGATGTTAATTCATGTTAAATGAACTCTTATTTTGTGACTGATTTTTTCTAACCCAAATCCAGAAATACAACCTTCTGTGGTAAAGGCCTAATGTTCCCCAATGCCCAGCCAATTTTTAAAATTCAATCACTGAGTGGCATTTTCTTTCTGTTTTCTTCTTCTTATTCTTCATTTGCTGTTTAATTTTGAAGCTTTTGATCCAAAGTTACCTATCACAGAAACCTCACTCTTTATGCCCTTATCCTTAATTATAAAAAAAGGCCTCCTCTCCAGTAAAGGATCCATAAATGTCGAAATGGGATGAATAAGTGTTTGAGGGTCAAATAATATCATAGGTTCAGATTCATTTGGTTTGAATGTAAATAATTTTAGAGCTTGTTTCCTACACACAGTGAAATGCTTGGATGGGCTCCATTATACTGTAGGCTTCTAGCCAGGACTTCTTGGCCTCCTGTTTTTCTTTTCCATTATCTCTCTTTAGACTGAGACTTCAGTGGATGAGAGGAACTTTCTTGGCACACATTTTAAAGTTTCATTAAACCTTAATCACTATTTTATGGCTGCATTTTATCCCTAAAATCTTCAAAAAAGAAAGTAACATAGACTATTAAAATAAACAAAAATTAAACTAAAACTCCCTTTGGAGAAGTACTAGGTGAAAACTAATGGTTTCCCCCAAAAAAGAAAAAGAAAAAGAGAAAAATTCTTTCATAATCCTTGAAAGATCTAGTTCTCTCTCTCTCTCTCTCTCTCTCTCTCTCTCTCTCTCTCTCTCTCTCTCTGTGTGTGTGTTTTACTGGTTACTAACCCATCTATTCCTTAGTACAACTAAATGCAGAGCAAATAGTTTCTATCTAAATATACCTGAACCCCATGGTAGTTCTGGTTGTAGACAAGGGGTTCCTGAGACTCAGAGGTTGTTCAAAGGAAAAGAAGTCTTTTATGTATGGTGTTGTGGTTCTTGGGAACCATGGGTTTTCTGCTGACCTGCTAATAAAGGTGAAAGAAACATATATGAAGCTTTAATAACCAAGGTCTGAAAGAGCTGCTTTTTTAATGCAAGTTAGAGCCTCTTTTAGGAAGGGCTCCTGTGATAGACATAGGTCTCTTGTCTCTGAAGCAGACATTCTAAAGGGAGTTAGAAGTTTATAAGATCTATGGGAGGGCTTGAGGTGCTCAAAAAAAGCCTTCCAGAACAACTCTGCTCCCAGACAGATGCACCTTCTTTCAACCAGGAAAATGAGGAAGTTGCATGTTCATTTCAGAGGCTGCAGTTAAGGACCTGCTGAGCTGGGGGATCTGGAAACCACCCCCCATTCTGCCTGCCACAGGGAAGCAGCTCTTGCAGAAAAAACCCAGCTTGTCCAGCCCCATGTTAGCCTCTGTTGTCTTCTAAATCCCTACCAAGAGTATCTGTTTTAAAGAATCTAACTCCCTTCCAGAATCTTAGCTGCACAGAAGTCCGGAAATATCATTAGTAAAAGAAAGAAAACTCCCAGTTTCTGAAACAGGCAATAGCACACAGAAAGAGCGGTGCAGCTGCTAAGCACCAACACACCCTATTATCCCAGAGCCTGAGCTCGTGGCTGCATGCTACTTCTTGCCTATCACTCCTGTTCTAAATTTGGGGAGAGTTAGAAGTATTGAGTGACCCCTTTACAATGGTTCTGGTAACTCTTCTGCATTTCTGAACATGAAATGCAGTGGTAGGAATCACAGAACACAGAGGAACTGGAAAGAACTGATCCATTCTCACTGTTTTACAGATAAGAAAGCAGATAATTTAGTAGGGTGATAGGCCAGTCTAAAGCCAGCCAACTGGTTGGGGTGACATGAGATATCTTTGTAGAATCAGCTTCTACCCCAAAAAGGGTACCTCCAGTCCTGGCATTAAAGGTATAGTTTAATACTGATGGATTACGTTGGACTTTGATTGTAGGAATAAGTCTGTATCCCCTGTTCCTTCATAGCTTTAGCATGATCATGTCACCTTCTGTAAGATCCTTCTGGCCACCCTATCTAAAATAACCCTCCTTCTCCATTTCATTTTCTATCATTCCATGGTCTTCCTGACCTGTTGCTTTCTGAGATGATCTTAATTATTCATATATTTACTGAGCTTATTGTTGTCTGTTATTCTCACTTGCATTAAAGTATAAACTCCTTGAGGTCAAGGCTTTTTATCTAGCTCACTCTTATGTGCCAAGAAAAACTGTTTGACCCAAAATAGATGCTCAATAACTATCAATCAGAGTGGAAAATGATGCCTTATCTCACAGCAATATTTCCTTCCAGTTAGTCTAAATATACCTCTGTTACCTCGAGTTAATTAATAAATTCACAGGTATTTATTGAGTCTCACCATGGAAACTCAAGTGCCTCTTCAGCTTCAATACATTCCAACATTTTGAACTTCCACAGAGCCTGCAATGCAAGCATTTTGTCTCCAGTGCTCAAAGCCATAGCATCTAACACTGCTATCTGGGACTGTTTGTATAAATTTTTGACCTTTGAACATATACTTTTCTTGAATTCTTATATCAATATTTAGAGAAAACATATATGCAACAGTGCTCCAAAATCTCATTAAAAGATTAAATTCCAAATAGTACATCTGAAAATCTGAGCATATATTTTGTCCTAATGTTTCTTCTTCCCAACTGCCAAGCTCACAAAGGGATCTCCTCCTCTACCTGTTTGTAACTCTCTTGAGATATCGACTATGCCCTCTCTAGGGCTTCCCTGCCATTGGCTTACTTATTAGCTAGTACAAATAGATTTGATTGATAGGAAACAGGTTAAATATGAATTGTCATGCAGAATGCTAGATTTTGGTTCACATATGATCTTATGTGTTACTCTTTTTCAACTATATTTAAAGAAAAGAGTTATATAATAGCAGCATTTTTATTCAAAGATATTTTTCCAGATAAATTTTTTTTTGAGTCACCACTCTGCAAGACTCAGGCATTGCCTTTGGACTCCATCTTCCCAATACCACTTCCAAGGGTATATCCTTCCCTTGGGTGAGGGTGTTGGGCAGGCATATTTCCCTGAGAAGGATGGTTGGTTCTGGTGATAGATGATGGGAGAGGGAGGTATAACTTAGTTCTGAGGTGAGAGTGTCTAAAAGGGAAAGGAAAGGTACACAAGCCACACAGATGAGCATGAGTTCTTCCTGGCAAGTGTCTTGTAAAAGCCCCAGTAAGAAGCAGTAAATAGTGGCATAGAAAGGTAAGATTATTGTTTCTATTATTCCTAAAACTCTTGGATTCCAGGGATGAAGGAAACTGAAGCTTCTTTGACCCAGGAGTGTAGAAAGCAGTAGTCCCTAGGCTCTTTTCTTTGGTCTGTGTTATGATCTGAATATATTGCCCAAAGTTCATGTATTAGAAAATTAATCCCCATTGTAACAGAGCTGAGCCTTTTAGAGGTGAGTAGTTAATGAGGACTCAGGGCTCGTGCATG
This sequence comes from Hydrochoerus hydrochaeris, assembly GCA_004027455.1. Taxonomy (NCBI): domain Eukaryota; kingdom Metazoa; phylum Chordata; class Mammalia; order Rodentia; family Hydrochaeridae; genus Hydrochoerus; species Hydrochoerus hydrochaeris. The sequence continues at coordinate 21,797 of PVLA01014131.1, forward strand.
GATTGTTGGGTTTGTTACTGCCAGAGTAGGTTCCTGATAAAATATGAGCTTACCTCTCTCTTGCTGTTTTCACCTTCTTGCCTTTCTGTTTTCCATCACAGGATGATGCAATGAGAATCTTCTTTATCTCAAAATTGGACCTTCCAGCCTCCAGAACTGTAGGAGATGAGTTTCTTTTGTTTATAAATTACCCAGTCTGTTATATTCTTTTAGAGCAGCCTGTGAGGTGGTCATACCTTGCCAGGCATTGGAAGAGCCCCAATTAGGCACAACAGGGCAAAATATACCAAAGGGCAGGCAGAGAGCTGTTGAAAGTCAAGGGGGCTGGACACATTTGCAGCACAATCTGGAATTTTTAGTGTTAATTTATCTACAAAATCACTTTTCCCAAGGTAGATACATTGTTTAAATGTGATTTTCCTTATCACAAGGCCACACAGAGTGAAAACATAATCTGGGAGAATAAGTCAAGACGGCCGATCAATGAGCAACAAAATAAAAAGCCTCCTGGGAGAAACAACTCATATGCCAGAATAAAATATCCTGGAGAGATCCAGACAGAGGGGAATAGATCCTCTTGACACAGGAAGAAATTAAAACATAAAAAAGCTTGTGAATCATGTCAGGACTACAACTGCAACAGCTAAAAATTATGGGGCACAGTATTTTTGCTGCGACCGGCCAAGTTTGCACCAGCCTTAATTTGCGACAGTTTGAATCTGCGCCGGCCAGCAGAGCCACCCTAACTCATTCCTGCTGCCACTCACAGGAGCCACAGCAGCGCTGAAGTCAGGGGTTGGTGTGCCCAGTGGAGAGTAGAGCTGGTGAAGGGACCTTCATTAGTTCATGGTCAGTGGTGGGAATGAGACCCCCCCCACAGGAAGGGTGCAACCAAATGGGTGACATGTTGGAATTGGGCAGGAGAAGCCTGAACTGGGAGCTACAGTGGCTTCAGGTGGTTGCTCCCTCCCCAGAGCAGATTCATACGATTTGCTTGGAATGGCCACACCCCTGGTTGGGACCCAATGAGCTATCCCAAATTGATTCCCTGCACCTAGCACACACTAACCTGGTGAAGACCCCTGAAGTTTGGCTGGCTTGTGGGGAGGGGCCAGCATATGCAGCCCCTGCTTACCTCAGTGACAAGAGCAGACAGGAGAGGGTGGAGGTCCCTCACCAGCAAGCTTTGGAGGAACCATGGCCAACAGGGAAGGGGGATGGGACCTCCACTGTACACCTGTGTGGAGGAGGCTGGGACCATGACAGGAGAGAGAGGCAAGAGGAAGGCCCCCAACCCAGAACCCTGAGAGCACTAATCCAGGAGAGGGAAAAACAAGGGAGACTGAGGGCGGCAAACACGCAATATCAGACATGCTTCAATGGACATTAAGAGATATCTTCGGGACCTTGTAGATGAGCTCAAAACTGAAATATTAAATCAAGTAAAGCAAAATATGAATAAAGTAATAAAAGAAATGCTCTCAGAGAGCATCTCTCAGGAAGATACAGACGGAAGAAGGGAGGAACACACAAAAAAGGAGAGAAACATTCGATAAAGAATATAAAGAAAATATAGAATATATGAAGCAGGTTCAAAGAGACCACCAGGAAATTAAAAACTCCATTGAAAGCTGGCAAAACTCCTTAAAAGAAACTAAGGATAGACTATCAAAACTTGAAGACAAGTTTGCAATGTGTGATCATGAAAGGAAAGATCTCTTAAAAATAACAAGGAAATGGGCAGTAACTAATACAAAGAAGATGACAAGTGAATCTACAACCTAAGAATAAGAAATGTGAACAAAGAAGCAGGAATACAAACAGGCGAATTACAAAGGCTATTCATGGAAATAATTAAGGAAAACTTCTCAAGCATGGGAAAAGAAAATGACATTTGGTTATGTGAGGCATACAAAACTCCAGCCACCTACAACCAAAACAGAGCTACACCCAAACATATAATAATAAAGATACCAGAAATTCAATATAAAAACAGAATATTAAAAGCCATCAGAGAAAAGAAACAGATTACCTATAAAGGTAAGCCCACCAGGATCACGACTGACTTCTCAACACAGACCATCAGATCAAGAAGAACTTGGAGTAAAGTATTCCAAGCCCTGAAAAGAAGTAACCTCCAGCCCAGGTTGATGTACCCTGCAAAACTGTCACTAGAAATTAATGGAGAAACAAGATGCTTCCATGAAAAAGACGAACTGGGGGAGTTTTGTGACCATCAATCCAACCCTACAGAGAATATTGAAGGACATTCTAGAGAGAGAAAAAAAAATACCAAGATTTTAGGAACAGTGGCGGAAAGGCCTCAATGAGTGGGGCAGGCAGTAGAGTGAAGGAGAAAAGTAGACAAAGGCAGAAAAGTAGCATAGCAGAAATGAGGCAGAGAAGGATGGCTAGAATCTCTAACATAGATCGCCTTGATATTGTTAGTAGTGTACCAGGATTTAAAACCCACATTACTCACACTACTCTGCTTAGATGTATTATATTCTGTTCCAGTCATTCTGCCTGTACTAGATTTGAGGACACAGATAGTTATCCTGAAAATAACAGGATATAGTATGCTAATCATCCTTAATTTCCTATTAACTTAATCTAAAATTCTGTAAAACCTACATTGTTTTACCATGACTGATTGTAATCAAATCTGGTTTGTTAAATAGCTGTTTTGTATTGATACATTTTATTCAAAGCTGTTATGATTGATAATATCAAGTCTGAGAGTATAGGCAACTTCACTTAAGATAAAAAGATCACTAGAATATCCACTCTGGTTTGATTATCACCTGCCTTTGAAGTTTTATACTGCTACAATGTTTTATTTTTACTAATATTGTTATGTACTGCTATATTCAATTATACTGCTATATTCAATTATGCCTGATGATATAGACAATTCTATTGAAGATAATAAGAAACAACACAGTAATCATTGTAGATCATCTTTTACAATGTTTTTATATGACTTTTTGGTTTCATATTTTTATAGGAATTTTTTTGTCTTGCTATGTTTTGTTTTCCCCTCTAATACAGAAAGGATAGAAATACATGTAGAGACTCATACATGTGTAGCTGCTTGTACTCTCAAGTTTGAATGTCTACTTTGTATGCTTTAATTTTGTAACTTGAACAGCTATTTCTAAGGGGACAATATGTAATTTATCAACTAGTCATTTCTTGTTTTTTAATCTTTTTTTTGAAATTCCGTATTATCTCTACCCTTTGCATGCTTTTGTTTGTCTTTAAATTGAAAAAAGAAAGGAAAAAAACATAATCTGGAATTAGTTTTTTTCATAAATATCACTACAAAGACCAGTTTGGTGGAGCACATCTGTAATCCCAGAACTCAGGAGGCTGAGTCAGGAGGACTATTGTGAATTCCAGGCCAGCCTAGGCTCCATAGTGAGTTCAAGGCTAGTCTGAACTACATAGTGAGAACCTGTCTTAAAATGAAACAAAATATATAAATATCACTACCAAAGGTATTTCAGATATTAAAGCTGGAATACCAAGGAGGAAGAAATGGATTTAATTTTCTTGTTGTCCTTGAAATTTTATGTAAGGTCTTGGCCAAAACCTGAAGTCTTAAGGCAGGTACTTATGGACACAGAAACTTGAATGTGGTCCTACAATGGATATAACTTTGAACTCCTCCATAAGTACTATTCATCTTTGCCCCATACCCACAAACACACCATATTTCAAAAGCAATTATGACCCAGATTTTTAAAAAATGCTCTCATAGTTATAAAAAATTAAAACCCTGAGTAAGACACCAACCCCACTCAACATGACAGGATTAGTACAAGGAGGGGAGAAATTACATGTGAGTTACCAATAAGTTGAAGTGATCTCACCTGCCCAGGAGACAGTAGAGATACCTTAACAGGGTAAGAATTTCATATCTGCCTCAGAAGTTCTAGAACAAATCTGCATATGTCAGATAAAACTATTGAACTCTACACAGAGACAGCAACAGAGATTTGAGTTAGGCACAGTATACCTTTATTGTTTTGCTTGCACAGCATGCAGTCTTCCTTCAGCTGATAATAGAAGTCATGTTTTCCTAAAGGATCTTCCCTCACTCTCCTCTCAGCCCACATGGTTTAGGATTGGCTTGAGGTATGGCTGTGGCACCCAGGTCTAGCAGATCAGCATGTACACCCATCTGCAGCCACAGCTAGGATGGCAGCATGCTTCAGTCAGTGAGAATCAGACTCAAATCCAGAATTTCATTTTTTTTAACTCTCGAGGGAAACAAGCCTTTTCACCTGGTATTAATAAGAAGAGATGATAAAGGCAAGCAACTTCTGGCCACTGTCTTGCTACCATAAGGCAAGAACATAGTAATGAACCCCAACAGAGGAAAGCAGACCTAAGAGATAGAGTGAGAGATCCAAGCCTCTGAATCTAGCCAGTTTCTAAATTGAGGTCTTTCTTTGATTTTATCATGTTGCTCCAACAAACTCTTTTTATCACCTTAAAACCATTTTAAACTGGGCTTTCTCTACTTAAAAAACAAAAACAATTTGACCAGTACAGTTGGAAAACTGTAGTAGTAGATACCCACAGTTTGGTGATTCTGGATGCCACTTTCAGGATGAGGTGACATCTTTCTAACTTCTGGATACCCTTGATCCTGATGGGTTTTATAGCAAAGAAACATTTTCTGATAGACTAGACTTTCTTGATGAGCCCCTTTTAATACATTTCCATGTAGATGAGCAAAATCTCATCTCTGGACAGACACACAGCAGCAAAACCAGCATCTCTGGAGGTGCCTGCCAGTCACTGCTTTCAATTCTAGTTTATATAAGACCAGAAAGCTCCCATAATCAAAGTGTATGGTTCTTGGTGTATTATTGTCCACTTTTTAAAATTAGACTTTGAAACCTAATCTGACCACTACACTTTTCTCTGTTTGCTTCTCATACTTACATATGGATGACAGACACACATAGTGACACGTCTACCCTTTCACTTGTATAGCAGAAACATCACTGTCCTTCATTCCTGAGAAGTCACAGCCCATGACCACATGTGAGCTGCTTTTGAGGTAGCAGAATAAAGTCTTTTTATTATGTGTGGGATAAATCACAAAACCCAGAACTAATATGGTAAGTATTCTGAATCTACCACAGTTACAAACTAAGTTTTAAAATATAAATGTTACCTTGTCCAATAAACATAGAATTGCCATAGAGGAGTTAATTAAACATAATAAACAAATGGAACAGGAAACTGCTATTTTTCCTGTCTCCAAAGCTTCTATTGCAGAGGAAGGAAGGGCTAATCAACAAAGAACCAGGAACACAAGAAGAATGGGAGGTTTTACTAGCAAGGACCAAGTGGCAGGCAAGAAAAACAAAGTCATAGCTTCATTACTTGCCTAGGGTGGGGAATAGTGAGTGGATAACAGTGTTAGTGTAGATAAATTATCTGTAGAGTTTATTGTGTTATGTTGTTTCTGTGCAACATTACACTGCGGTTTGTGGGTAGGTTTTTCCACATAGCTTTTGGTGACAAGATTAATGTGTTGCAAGGTGCTGTGAAGACTGAAATAAACATAGAGAATGAATAGACTGCTGAGAGAAAGAGAAGGTGGATAAAGGATTAGAAATAGGAGTATTCAGTATAGAGCATTAAGATAGCTCACAAGAAATCAAAAAGAAAATGCATTCTGCTTCAAAGATTTTAGAAAATACTAAGACTCAAAATAACTTGAAATGAATCAGTATGAAAAAGTCAGAAGATTTCTGTGATTTTGCGAAGCTCCAACACCCTTTTCTAAGCATAGCATCTGACAAAGTCAATGTAGATGAGACAGGCCTAAGACAGACAGAGAACTTCCACTTTCCACAACTCTGTAGAATTGCACAGGCCACGTGACATTTGAAATGTGGCTGTGGAAAGAACAGGACTGACCTCTGCTAAATGCAAGTATCTGGGATATAGAAATGTGTTGTATGATGTTTTCTGGGAGGACAGGCCTTATGCCTCTCCCCCACAACCTGAAGATAGCTGCTTACATCTGCTCAATAACTCCCCCACTGAGTGTACCATCTGTCCCTACCAAGGAGAAAAGAGGTGGTGAGACTGAGAAACTAGCTCACACAGAGCCCCCACAGACTTCAGGGACAGCTTAGGGAGAGTTAAGCCTAGAAAAACTCATGCTGAGCTGACCAATGTTGAAACCATAGGGTAACAGAAAGACACAAGACGTGGTTTAAATATGAATTGTCTTCCAAAAACTTACGTAGTTTGGGTGCTAACCTCATTCATGGATTAACCCATGAATGCGTTCAAACCTAAATGGGTTGTTAGGAGTAAAGTACAGGTGAATGAAGTAGTCCCTGGGGATGTACCTTTGAAGAGCATCTTTTGTTTCTAATCCCTTCTACTCTATCTTTCAGCTCTCTCTGCTTTCTAGCTACCATGAAGTGGACAGCTCACCTTCACCATGCTGTTTCTGCCTTGGAGCCAACTGACTATGGACTGAGACCTCTTAGAACTACTAGCCTGGTGATATCTGAGTGCCAGTTCTTTTCTCCCCCACGTAATGGCTACAACACAGCTTCTACCACTAGACCCTCTATCATCTCCACCCTTCTACACCTTTGATCCAAGCAAGTGAACCAAAATATACCTTTTCTCCTTTAAACTGTGTGTGTCATGTCCCTTGACAAAAAGTTAATACTGGGATAAAAAAATCTTTCCTATAATGTTAAAACCTGTCTCTCTAAATTAACTATGTCAATCACAATCCTAAGAGCAGAAAAGGATGTCATCATAAAGTGAAGGAGGCTGAAGGAAAATCTGAAGAGGAAAAATCACATCAGATTTTGCTGCTATGGTACATGGTATGCTTATTCAGTGATGTTCTGGAAAGTGCAGAAAGACTCAAGAAAACTAGTGAGGATCTGAGAGGAACAAGGATCATTTAGAAGGAACTGCCAGGGTTCTGTGGCTGACCAGCAAACATCAATCCTATGTAAAGGAATGAGGTGAAGATACTTATTGACTTATAATCAGAGAATTAAAACAAAAAAGAAGCAACAATATTTTAGCAAGTTTTAGGATTGTAATAATTCAAAAAAAACAAATTAAATTGAAATAGAATATTCAAGTTTGAACTTGTCCAACCAAATCAAAATAGAAGCCAAAGCTGAACTGGTTAGTGCATTCAGAATCATCCTCCATGGATGTGATAGCAATACTCCATTGAGATCCCTGTGATACGAAGAAGTTCCTTTGCAGGAACTGGAGACCAAGGCTTAACTATCTGCATGACTTTTGCTAAGTTCCCTTCCCTTTCAGATAATTTCCTTTATCTTCCTGGGGCCATGACTTTTAAGTAAATTTAGGGATTAGATTTTTTTAAAATGATGCTAAGAATCAGCCACAGAGGTGAGAAGCACTGGCACAATGGAGTAGGTATCAGGGGCATTGTGAAATGAAACAAACCACTGTGGTTATCTCCAGGTGGCTGTCACAGGTGAATCATGATGCTTGGCTCCTGCCAACAATTCTAACAGGTTAATATAAGCTGTAAAGGATAGTGTGATTAAACCTAAAAGGGATCTCCTCTGGGGCAAAGTGCAGTGATAAGTACAGAAGCAAGACAGTGGGCACCACTGTGTCTCCAGATGCTCAGATTCTGACCCCACCAATTGCAAAGTGGGATGGGAAGTTATTGTTTAATGGGTACAGCACTTTTGCTTCACATAATCAAAAGAATTCTGGGGAATGGTAGTGGTGATTATGCAACAATGTAAATATACTTAATTCTGCTAACTATACACTTAAAAATAGTTCAGATGGTAACATTTATATTATGTGATTTTTTTTAAATTATGAAAAAGGAAAAAAGTCCGTGAGTCACCAGTTTCCCTATATGTATTCATTAATGAAATGAGATAACCAAGAGATTGTGAGAGGATAGAAATGAGATTCTCCAGTTAATCAGTGTTAATGTGACTCTTAGAACTACTAGCCTGGTGACATCTGAGTGCCAGTTCTTTTCTCCCCCACGTAATGGCTACAACACAGCTTCTACCACTAGACCCTCTATCATCTCCACCCTTCTACACCTTTGATCCAAGCAAGGCTAGTGACCTCATTTCTCTCGTGTTGGCTCTGCATGAGAACAAAGGAAATATAGGGGAATCATATTTCAAAATTTAAAATAAAAGTCAACAGTGCAGCATTAGTTTCTATAAGGGAATAATACAGCAATTTCCTATGCATTTCTAGATAACAGCAAGATAATATGATTTTATGATGACTCTTGAGGCTTTGTGTTGGATATCCTGACCCTGATGGCTTCCCTACTCAGCAGAAACAAAAATAAGCAATGAATACTCTGCGAGGAAGTTGGCCAGAAATAACATCTGCAATCCTGTGTCTAAGGTAATATATAATGCAACTGTCTTATCCTGGAATGTTCCTAGCTGAAAATGAAAACATAATAAACTGAAGTAACAGCAGAAAGGAAACCAATTAGAAAAATTATGAGACTATTTTTTGAAGGTTGTTTTCTAGAGAGAAGCTACTGGCTTCCACCTTAATGCCTGTTGCTAATTCTAGAGCACTGCTAAGATCACAAAGGTGGTAGAAGAAACTCTTACCTTTCCTGACAAGAAAGCAGAGTGAAGGAATTAGAGGGCCACAGGCTTCCCTAAGAGCTGATACTACCAGAGACAGTATTACATGAAGCTAGAAATGCTGAGATTTGCAAATAGCTAAGTACTGTCAAAAGGAGAGTAAATTAAAACAACGATTCAAGGGTCTTCAAAATGTTGTGTAAAGGACTGGAATTGTAAAGCAGTGGTAGAATAAATGCTTATCTAGTATATGTAGGTCCTTGGTCCTAGGTCTTCAGCACCACAAAAAGTTGTGTGTGTGTGTGTGTTTTAATTCTTCCTGTGAGAATAATCATTCAAAGTCAGGATGTTTTTACAGCACTAGTTGTAATAGTGAAGAAAACAAGTTGACAATACTTAAGTATTACATTGACTAAATAAATGATGATATTCTTATATGTATAAGTGCTTCAAAGGAAGTTTAATTCTTTCTCTTATAAATTCATTCCCAGAAAAAAAATTAGACCAGCCCAGGATGTGCACTACAACAGTGTTTACAGCAAAGGTTTACACAAAGGCCTAGTTGTATTATACCAGACTATATATACCATGAAAAAAAGAAAACATAAAAAAACCACAAACTACTCTAACTTGGGGCCTCTGGAGGGTATGTTTTGCTTTTTTAAAAAATTTTATTTAAAGGGGGGGGAAGCAAAACAGAAAAGAGGGTAGAAACAATACAGAATTAAAAAAATAAACAGTAAGAAATCACTATTTGATACATTACATATTGTCTTCTTGGATGTAGTTGTTCAAGTTACAAAATTAAATCACACAAAGTGGACATTCAAACAGTGAGGCTGAAAACAGTTCTGTTCACTGTTCCAACAAAAACTTAGTAACATGGTTATCAATCCTACACCCTTAAGTATACATACAGTTATCTCTTTTAACGCTCTTTCTTTTCCTCCTCTTGCTTTTTTTTTAAAAAAAATTTTATTTAAAGAAAAAATTTTGAAACAGAAAGAGGGTAGAAACAATACAAAATCTCAAAAACAAAACAAAAACAAAAATAGTAATCAGTAAAAAATCACTAGATGATAATTACATACTTTCCTCTTAGATGCAGTTGTTCAAGTTACAAAAGTAAAGTCCACAAAGTGGACATCCAAACAGTGAGACTGCAGTCAGTTTTGCTCATCCATCCAACTAAAACTTTAGCAACATGGTTATTAATTCCACACACTCAAACATACATGCAGTTATGTCCTTTAGAATACTCTCTTTTCCTTTTTTTTCTTTACAATAAGTATAATCCATTCTCGTAAACTACTTAGAAGTTCTACACATGTATAAGTCTCTGCACATATACCTAGCCTTTCTGTATTGGAGAAACAAATCAAAACAAATCAGCAATACAAATTCCTAGAGAAACACGAAATGAAAAGAACATACAAAAACACAACACTAGGTGATCTACGGTAGTCACTATGATGTCTCTTGTTATTTTGAATAAAATTGTCTATATTGTCAAATATAATATAAACTTAGCATTGCTTTACACTATTAATAAAATCTAAACATTGGAGACATTATAGGACTTCAAAGGCAGTTAACAATCAAACCAGAATGGGTATCCTATTGAGTCCTGTCATCTTCAGAGTAGTTGCCCCTACTCTCAGACTCAACACTCTCAAGCATACCAGATTCAAATAAAATCAGTCGAGATAAAACAGTGGTATAACCAATCTTTTCTGACTTCTCTCTGCCATGCTATTTTTCTGTTGTTATTTGTTAACTTTTCTCCTTCATTCCACTGTCTGCCCCTTTCTTTGAGGCCTTTCTGCCATTATTCCTGGAACCCTGGTGATTTTCTTCTCTCTCTCTAGAATGTCCTTCAGTATTCTTTACAGGATTGGATTGGTGGTCACAAACTCCCCCAGTTCCTCTTTGTTGTGGAAATATCTTGTCTCTCCATTAATTTTGAGAGACAGTTTTGCAGGGTACATCATTCTGGGTTGGGGGTTATTTTCTTTCAGGGCTTGGAATATTTCACTCCAGGCTCTTCTTGATTTGATGGTTTGCATTGAGAAGTCCGCTGTGATTTTGATGAGTTTTCCTTTATAGGTAATCTGATTCTTTTCTCTGACTGCTT
>PVLA01014132.1:0-32528 GCA_004027455.1 Hydrochoerus hydrochaeris
GGTCTATGTTCTCCACTCTAAAAGTGTCATCTTCAATTCAGATTGAGTTCCTATGTCACTTCTATACTAGGTGGTCAATGCATTTAATATAAAATGATCAAGCCATAAGACATGCATATTTTAAGCATGCTTTAGTTATCTCATCTCTTTTTCTGTTTGTTTTTTAGAAATATTAACTTTGGTGTTAATTTATCCTCAAGGAGAATTCACACTAGTTCTGTTGAATTAGCTGAGCAGCTTATAAACATTATTGAAAATTCATGTGTGTTTTTCCCTGGCACATGTCCTATTATTTGCACTTTTGAATGTTGTGTACTTGTGACTCTTTTTATAGGTTCAGGTTGTTCCAGCTGACTATAATCACTTTTTATGATGTGGAAATTGTCCTTGTTTGTCCTTTGGAAGCCTCCATATATAGACATTGTTGTCTTTTGAACAAGACCTTGGACATCCTGAGTGCTGGCTCCTTAGCAGTTCTTGCCTGCCTTGTTTATCATTATTGTTATTAAATTCTTTATTTTTATTAGTACATTTTTCAGTGTATTATGATTACAATAATCATGGAGGGTTAGTACATGTACATAACATCCTAATTCTTTTTATTTCCACCTGCCTCCATTTCCTCCCTTGAGTTTTTCTTTTTTTTTTTTTTTTTTATCTTATCTCTAGGCCTAGTAACAGCCACCTCTTGGAATCTGGTTTTTTTTAATGAAAATTTTTCATTAAAGCAAATTATGCACTAGAGGCTACAATCTGTGTAGGTAGGTAGAGCCTTATCGAAGGCAACCTCAGCATCAGAGTGGGAAGGAGCTGGGGAGGCCTCCTGTCAGGACCAGGTACTACCTCTCCCATTAGACTGATGTTATCAGGTCTGTGGGTATCATGTTATCCTACCAAAATAAATTTATTTTTAACCTGAACTATCAGCTTTTTTCTATGTATATAATTCTCTTTAAAAAATTTTTCATTTTGAGAAAAAATGAAACCAAAAGACAATTGAAATAATGCAAAATTTCAAAAAAAAAACAGTAACAAAGCACTAGTTGATAATTACATATTTTCCTCCTAGAAGTAGTTGTTCAAGTTATAAAAGTAAAGCATACAAAGTAGACATTTAAACAGTGAGACTGCAATCAGCTCTGTTCATCTATCTGACAAAAAACTTAGTATTATGGTCATCAATCCTACACACTCAAACATACTTACAGTTATATCCTTTAGAATACTTTCCTTTCCTCTCTTTTTTTTTTGCAATAACTATAATCAATTCTTGTAAACTGTTTAGAAGTTCTACACATGTATCTGTCTCTACATGTATACCCAGCCTTTTTGTATTAGAGGGAAAAACAAACCAAAACAACTCAACAATACAAATTCCTAGAGAAACACAAAATGAGAAGGACATATAAAACCACAATACTAGGTGATCTATGATTGTCACCATGACGTCTCCTGTTATTTTCAATAAAACTGTCTATATCATCAGGCATAGTATAATTAAACTTAGTGGAACATAGCACTATTAATAAAAACTGAACATTGGAGACATTATAGGACTTCAAAGGCAGTTAATAATCAAACCAGAATGTGTATCCTATTGAATCCTGCCATCTCCAGAGTAGTTACCCCTACTCCCAGATTTGACATTCTCAAGCATACCAGATTTGAATAAAATCAGTTAAGACAAAACAGCGATATAGCGAATCTTCTCTGCCTCGTCTCTGCTATGCTATTTTTCTGTCATTGTTGTTTACTTTTCTCCTTCATTCCACTGCCTGCCCCTTTCATTGAGACCTTTCTGCCATTGTTCCTGGAATCTTGGTGATTTTCTTCTCTCTCTCTAGAATGTCCTTCAGTATCCTTTGCAGGGTTGGATTGGTGGTCACGAACTCCCCCAGTTTCTCTTTGTCATGGAAATATTTGTCTCTCCATTAATTTTGAGAGTCAGTTTTGTGAGATACATCAATCTTGGTTGGAGGTTATTTTCTTTCTGGGCTTGGAATATTTCACTCCAATCTCTGCTTGATTTGATAGTTTGCATCAAGAAGTCCATTGTGATTTGATGAGTTTTCCTTTATAGGTAATCTGTTTCTTTTCTCTGACCACTTTAAATATTCTGTTCTTGTGATGGATTTCTGGGATCCTGATTATTATATATCTGGGTGTAGATCTGTTTTGGTTGTAGCTGGCTGGAGTTCTGTATGCCTCATATATCTGAACATCACTTCCATTTCCTATGCTTGAGAAGTTTTCCTTAATTATTTCTGTGCATAGGCTTCTCTCCTTTCTCTGGGTTCCTCCATTCATCCATTTGTGCCTTCTTGAGGAGTGCCTAGCCTTTCTTTTATTAATCTTCTTATATCTTGCTTCATCTGTGTTAGAATTTCTGATTTAAACTCATTGATGAGGTCACAGAAGTATTTCTTTATTTCCAATGAGACTGTGTCTGATACTGCATGTCAGCTACCCTCAATCTCCTCTGTACTCTCCCCTCCTGGGCTTATTTTCCCTGGGTCAATGGTTGAAGGCCTTTTGCTGTTTCTCTGTCTTGTCATGCTTCTGGTTTCCCTCAGACAGGTGAACAGTGGAGTTGTCTGGACCTTTACATACTGCCTTAAGTCCTTCTGCAGTGTACTGTCTAGGGCAGTGCTGCCCTCTCCTGTCTGCTGTTGATCTGTGAGGTGCATGCTGGAATGGTGGTGTGGGCCGGCCCCTTCCCTCTCAACCAGTGAGTGACTTCAGCACATTAGACTGTACCCTGTGGATGTCATAGGTTTGGGACAGCCTCATCCCTGGCTATTGGGTACTGATCAGGGGCATGGCCCAGCCCAAGCAGATCCCACCAATCCACTTTGGGCCAGGGGCCACCAACTAAAGCCACCTCAGCCATTGATTGATTCAAGCCTGACTTGCCCAAATCCAATATGTCATCCTGCTGGTGATCTCACTCTGGGCAATCCAGCTCCCAGCACTCACCAAAGTCCATGCAGCTCGGTTCACTGTCCCCACACCCTGTAGTAGTGCCTCCTCCCACCAAGGATCTCAAGCTCAGCAATTCCCCCGCTCTCAGCAGGGCCACGACCTCCACACCATCGTCAGTCACTGGACTCTAAGATGCCTCCAGCACAGCTACTGGAGCATGCCCAGCTCCAGCCCTCCATCCACGCTTCTTCTTTATTTTTTTACTTTATTTTTTTTCTTTTTCCTTAATCTCTTCCTGGGTCATGAGAGTTCCTCTCCTTTCATCTGGTCCTCTCCATGGTGTCAGATTCCAGCATTTGAATTGCTTTTCTAAGAGAGGCCCTCTATCATCCTACATCTTAATCGGCCATCCTGGATCTCTCTCCCTATAATTCTCTTAAATGAAAAAAATTTTAATTAATTTTGCTTGATTTTCTTCCACAAAGCCATATCCTAAATGATATTAATTGAAACTTTATCAATCTTCATTTTTCTTTCTTTTTTCAAAAAAAGCAACATATCATTCAACAATTTTAAAAATACCCATGTAAGACATGATCATGAGAAATTTTGACATTTGTGGTACAGAGATATAACTGTCATTAGGTGGTGGCAGTTGTGCATAGAAAAGGGACAGCAATGTTAAAGACAACTTTTCTTTCTGACAATTTCTTAACTGCCTGCTTAGCACATACACATAAGACAAGGAGCGTTAGTATAATTCTTCCGATAGTTTTCTTTCTTGGAAGTGAGATGGAGATCGCCTTCCTTTTACATAAACATGAGAAATTAAAAATAAATATCCTCCTCCTCAGCATCAGCCTCCCCCCCAAAAAAGACCAAGACCCAACTTGGCTTTGCAAATGGCAAATGGCAGAACCAAACCTTCTCTCAGCTGTCTAGTACATTTTAGCCACTTATTGCTTAACAGAATGGAACTCCCTCCCAGATGCCAGCATCTGTTCTTCTTGATTCCTGTGTTGGAATGAACCAGTGAACACACCATCTTATTCCAGGAGCAGCTAAGTGATGACTGCTGGCTGACTTAGGCTCCTTGATACTATCATCTGTCACCAATTTCCCAATTCTTCATTATACAGTTTCCCTATTGTTTCTTGCTATCCTGGGTTTTGTTCTGAGCCCCAATCTCTTCTCCTTGCTGATAGATCACCCATCTTCCTGTCTGTGCTCTCTATCTAATGTTACCCACCCGAGACATGAGCTCTGAGGTCCCAAACCAGCTTTCATTGCATAGAGTAACCCAGATGTCTCATGAGCAACCCAAATGAAATAAATTCCAATCAAGATACATTTGTTTCTTCCAAGATTTTGCCCCCTAGCATTGCTATACTCTTCTCTTTTATTACCTGTATGCCTATCATTTCCTGAATAATATAGCATTGTCTTTTATTGTTTTTACTGTATTCATTTTGTTTTTTCACACTGGAAAGTAATTTACACACACCTAAGGGAGGCTGTGTGTGTGTGTGTGTGTGTCTTTGTTTTTAACTCTCCATTGAATTCCTACTAGCTAAGAGAGTACCTGGTTCAGTGTAGGTGCCCAGTGAATATTTTCTAAATAAAGGTATTAATGAGTCCTTAGGTGAGAGGGCTTTCATACTTGACTTTAGGGGAAGAGGTGCTGTTTGTAAGAGTTGCATTAGTGAGGCATAGATTGTTGAAGACCACTACAAAGTGGCTCTAAGCAGAATTTAAATTTTACTAATTGGCTTTCTATGTTTATCTGTGAGTCAGTCCTAGGCCTCAGCCCCTCACCTGGCAACAGAAGCTGGTTCATAGTAAGTGAACCTCTATGAATCACTGATCCTGGCTGAGATCTGTAGTGATCTATGAGGCCAGAGGCACCTCAAAGGGCAAGATAAGGCCACAGCTGCAGACACTTGGCTCCAACCCAATTAACAAGATAGAGGAATTTCAGCTAGAGGAATTTCACTCCTGCAATCTCAATCCTACCAGAGATATCCAGAGATAGAACAGTTTTCCTAAATTGGCATAATTTACTACTTGGAGAAGACTTTGAAGAGACTCCTGAGATCCTGCTCATTTCCCATAGTTTCCTCAGTATCTCCTCCTTTTGTCCTTGGACCTATAAAACTGACTGATCCAGAGAAGTCTTTGTCTTAGCCCTCAGAGTTCCAAGCTTAATTAAAGGGTTTTGACCCTCCCAGAGCCCTAATATCATACAATTGTCTTTTTTTATTTAACCTCCACTGTACACTCATTTGGGAGATCAGGCATCTAGGGCAGAATCTGGTAATGGATGAATTGTCAAAGGCCCATGAGGGCCATAGTCACAGTGAAAACAAGAATCTTCTCCCTCTGAAGGTGGAAGGAACCACAGTTAAGTGTCAAAAAAAAACCCCAAACCCTCAGTTTTTATGATGACCAAATGAGAGTGAATTTATGAAAATGAACTGAACATTCCATATGTGAAATGCTTAGGACTGGAAGTGTTTCAAGTCTGGATTCTTTCAGATTTGGGATTTTGTATATCTCCATATCCATGATGAACTTGGAGCTCATAAAGGTTCAGGTTTTTTGGTAGTAGCCAAAGCTAGAGATAGATCAGACATTTGGATCCCTCAAGGCAAGCCACATGAACAAGCTGTTCCAGCTCTAAGAACTTAAAAAGCCAGAGGCAATCCAAGTGAACAGATTGCTAAGCAGAATGGTGTCACATGACATCAACCTGCCAAATATATAAATAAACATGCTGCAGTTCTTGAGCAGTTCCTTCCTCTTATCTGGAGAGAGGACTCCAACTGACCTCAGCTTTTTGCTTCCTGACTTGTTTTTATTTCTTTTCCCTCTACCATCCTTCACCGCAAGAATTTTGAAAGCTGCACTGGATGCAAGAGAGATTGTGGAGCACTTCTGGTATTACATTTTTGAGTTATGCCCCCTCATCCTGTTTTTTTATTCATTAGGACTGACACTAAAATAAAATCACAGAGCCTTGGAATCAACCACCAAGTGTTCACAGAGATCTTTTTAGCAAGAGCAATTCTAGGTTTTATTATTAATACTAACAACTGGGACTGATTTTTAGAGCTGATAAAGCCCATTCTTTGAAGAGTTAGACAGAGGTCTGGCCTCTGAGCTAATGCTCAACCCCAGGAGTTGGTTTTATGGAAGTCCATGTTTAAGGACAGAAAGGAAATGTCAGTGTTTGGGAAAGAACTCATGAAAATGAGAAAGAAAAGGAAGGGCTGTCATTCTCTTCCAAGATACGGATGTAAGAATTTAAGTCATAGATGGGGTCTCTCATGAGTATTTATGGAAAACTGAAAGAGTGTCTCTAAACTGTGATAATTGAATGACTAAGAACAATCCTCTGAACAGTTCAGACCTCCAGCCCAAAATTAAAATCTGCCATAAAGTAGAGGAAACCAGGATCACGTATCACTAAATTCTTGTCTCAGCTGCTCTTCTGTGCATTGAAGACCCCGTTATTAACCTGCCAAGACTTATAAACAACCCACATGAGAGGTGTACATGACAGCCCAAAAACATGAGTAACATTTTTATGTGCCATTTGGCCATTGTGATCTTTCATTAGCCAAGGCCATCTAGTCCCTGAAATCAATTACTACCCTCAGTAAACATTCCTCAAGGATCAGAAAGTGAACACATTCCTTTAAAATGGAAGTCTCAGAATAATGGCTATCAGTGATGCATGTTTGGCATTATTTTACATATGACATAATATGCTGTAGTGGATTGGTAACTGGTAGTCAATGTAAACACCAGTTGAACTAAATCAGTGTGGTGCTGAGCATGGATTGTCCACCTGAGGACTGTTGCCAGCATAAAAAGGAGACCTAGAGATAAAGAGAAGTGTTGTGGGTTCTCCTAAGTGTTATTGTTGTTTGGATCTATTGGTTCTCCTGGAGGAGCTTGTCATGCTGGTTCCTCTGACATCTCAGATATCATCATTGGAGGAGCTCAGGACGTTGTTGCTGAGAATGGCTACAGTTCACTTTGAGGGAGCTCAGGCCCTTGCTTCAAGCATTGCTTCCTGATTCTGGAGAGGAGGATGTGTGCTGTTTAATCTCCAGGAGTTTGTCATGCTGGCTTCCAAATATGTACTCAGATCCTTTCTTTATCAGAGGAGCTTGGGACCTCATTTTCACTGAGGATGGCTGTGGTACTTTTCAGGGGATCCTTTGTCCTTATTTTGAGCATCACTTCGTGGCTTCAGTACAGAGCCCTTGACCTGCTAGTTCAGATTCTTCACCCCATTGGCAAAAACTTTCCCAGCACATACCTGTGAAACAGACTTGCAGGAGTCATTGGGCTCCAGGTTTTCAGCTGAACTCATGCAGCTTATTGCCATGGGATCCAGGCCCTTAGCTGAATTTTCTGGGTCTTTAGTGTTGTGTACAGATTTCCTGAACTTTCTTGTATTTAGCTATTGAGTGATCAGTATAAATAATACTATACATGATGTGTCCTGTATTGTCTTGTTCTCTTTGTAACCCCTGACTAAACACTATGTGAAATGTCATTTATATGGGAATAGAACCAAATAAATGTGTAAGATGAGACATAGAGGATTTAGTAAAACAGGAAAAATTTTCTCACATACAAAATATTTGGAAGCTCTGAGAAAGTTTCTATACAGTGTCAACACTGACAAGCACAAGAATGTAGAATGTGCTGAGATGGAGTTGTGGAGGACCTTGTCTGGAGAGTGGCCATCAGGAGCTCTTAGCCATAGAACAGCACCCAGTCTTCTGTCTGTGAGTGGGCAGATACCATGGATACACAACATGTGCAGGAAACCATGCCCCTCTGCTGAGTTCTACTAGGCTGAGCGAATGCTGTAGAGGAAAGTTCACCTGAGACATGGCTGGGGGATCAGTCAAGGGGGCTGGGTAATGAGTGAGGAAACAGCCTACTGTCCTGACTGCTCTCAGCCAATAGGAGAGGAAGTCTCATCATTTATATTCAAGTAAAGGAGACCAAGTCCTAGGAATAGAAAAACAGAGACAATTTAAGCTCCAGTACACAATGCACTGCCATGTAATCCTTAACCTACACAGTTTTACCATGACTGATCATAATCGAATCTGGTTTGTTGGATCACTGTTTTATATTGATAGATTTTATTCAAAACTGTTATGACTGATAGTATCAAGTCTGAGAGTATAGGCAACTGCACTTAAGATCACAAGATCCACTAGAATATCCACTCTGGTTTGATTATTACCTGCCTTTGAAGTTTTATACTGTCTACAATGTTTTATTTTACTAATATTTTTATTTACTGCTATACTCAATTATACTGTTAGATTCAATTATGCCTGATGATATAGACATTCTATTGAAGATAATAAGAAACAACACAGTAATCATTGTAGATCACCTTGTACTATGGTTTTATATGACTTTTTTGTTTCATGTTTTTATAGGAATTTGTTTTGTTTTGTCTTGCTAAGTTCTTTTTTCCCTCTAATACAGAAAGGATAGAAATACACATAGAGATTCATGCATGCGTACCTGTTCACACTCACTGCTTAACTATCTACTTTGTATGCTTTAATTTTGTAACTTGAACAACTATTTCTAAGAGGATAATATGTAATTTATTAACTAGTGATTTCTTATTATCTTTTTTTGAATTCTGTATTATCTCTACCCTTTACATGCTTTTGTTTCTCTTTAAATAAAATCTAAAAAAAAAGAATCAAATTTGTGTGTATGAACTGTGTGTACTAGAAAAACATTACTGGGAAAAGAGAACTGCAACCAGTGTTTGTGGTATGGCTCCTTCAATTCTCTTGTCAGAAAAATATCTGTTCCATTGATATTCACTAAAAATTCATTTGGTAGATAACTATGGCTTTTCAGGTACACTGACTGAATTTTAATTATCTGTCATCAGAACTGGAAATATACTATTAACTGACATGTAAAATAATGATTAAACCTTTCTACAAGATCACAGTCTTAAATATCGAGAAGATGTGCTTTGTTTTCCCACAATTTTTTTGTTTTAATTCACAAAATAATTGTACATATTTAAGGGGTATGATGTGATATTTTGATACTTGCATATAAGTAATGATCAAATCAAGATAAGTAATACATCCATCACCTTCAATATTTACTGTTTCTTTGTGTTGGGAACATTCAAATTTTTCTCTTCTGACTATGTTGAAATGTACAAAAATTTTTGCTAACTGTAGTCACCATACTGTGTTCAGAACATTAGAACTCACTCCTGCTGTCTAACTGTACCTGGTAACCAGTTTTTCTCCCTTGCTTTTTCCTACTTGCTCTATTCTCTGATTGTCTGTTTTATTCTCTACTTCTATGAGATCAACTTTTTTAGCTTCCTTCCATATATGAGAGAGAACACAGAGTATTTGGCTTCATGTGTCTGGCTTAATTCACTTGACATAATGTCCTCCATGTCCACCCATCTGGCTGCAATTGACTGAATTTAACTCCTCTTATGCTTCAGTAGAATTCTATTGGGTGTATGTACCATATTTTCATTATCCTTCATCAATCAATTGACACATAGACTCATTTCCTACCTTGGCTATTGTTAACTGGGCTGCAATGAACACAGGAATACACATCTCTTCAGCATGTGGATCTCAATTCCTTTGAATATACACCAATGATAGGTTACTGGATCAGGTATTAGTTTTATTTTTAATTTTTGATAAATCTCCATATTGCTAATAGCATATAGGAATTTTCCTTTCTCCACATCCTCACCCAACATTGTTTTCCTTTGGTCTGATGATAGTTGTTGTAGTCAGGGGTTGTGAGGAGAACATTTAGAATCATGACACAGAATTTATATTATTTTATGATGGTCACTAGAGTTAACACAAGGAAGTGCAGAAAATCTGTCCACAACACTAAAAAATATTCAGCCAAGGGCCTGGATCCCACAGAAATGTTCTGCATAAGTCCAGATGAAAACCTAGAGTCAATGACAGTGCCTCCCATGAGTCTAACCTAGGATCTAGAGCCTACAAGAAGGACTCACACCTGTCTGTTTTATGGATCCACACTGGGAAAGCCCAAAGGTCAGCAGTGGAAGCTAGAAAGTCTATGCTGATAGAGTGAAGGAGCTATGCTGGTAGGTTGAGGGTTCTATGCTGGAGCTGAGGAGTCATGCTCACAATAAAGCCCAGGGCTGCCCTAAAAAGTACCACAGCCAGGGGCACTCAGGGCCCCCCTTGTCTCTCTTCAGACAGAAGCTTTCTCTCATTAAATATATTCTACTCTTCACCTTTGTTATTCCTAAAATTCATTCTTCAATTTTAGAGAACATGAACTCACAGACATGGTAGGTCTGGCATTTCATTCACCTATATCATTTGGAAGTCACCCACCAAGATCACAGAACAGAGAGGACTTGAGGTTTAACCTGTGAGATTCAACAATTTAGGCATTTAAATAAAATGTAGCTGGGTGAGCTCAAGACTCTTGCGGGGAGGAGGCACTGTAACAGGGAGTAGAAATGGCGAGTCACACCACATGGACTTTGGTGAGTGACAGGAACTGGATTTCCCAGAGCGAGATGACAGGCTAGACAATTTGGAGTTGGGCAAGACAGGCTTGAATCAACAATCAAGGTTGTGTCAGTCAGTGGCTCCTGGCCCAAAGCAGATTGGTGAGATCTTCTTGGGCTGGGCCATATCCCTGGTCAGAACCCAATAGCCAGGGATGAGGCTGTCCCAAACTTGTGACTTCTGCAGGGAACACACAAATGTGCTGAAGCATTCACTGTTTTACTGATATGGGGGGCCAGCCCACATTGAGGCTGTGTGTGCCTAGCAGATTGGCAGTGGATGGGGGGGGGAACTTCCCTAGCCAGTGCACTGCAGAAACACTGTAAGCAATATGAAAAGTCTGGAGACAACCACTCAACCATCTGAAAGAAACCAGAAACATGACAAGACAGAGAAACAGCAAAAGGCCCCCAACCACTTAACCAGGAAAAGTGAGTCCAGGAGAGGTAAATGCAGAGGAGGTTTAGAGCAGCAGACATACAATATCAGACACAGCCTCATTGAAAATAAAGAAATACTTCTGTGACCTCATTGATGAATTTAAATCTGAAATCCTAACTCAGGTGAAGCAAGATTTAAGAAGATTAATAAAAGAAGTCCTGGGTAATCCCCAAGTAGACACAAATGAAAGAATAGAGGAACCCAGAGAAAGGAGAGAAGCCTTTGATGAAGAATATAAATAAAATCTAGAATACATGAAATAGATCCAAAGAGAATATCAGGAAATTAAAAGCTCCATTGAAAGCTGGAAAAACTTCTTAACAGAAACTAAAGAGAGACTTTCAAAACTTAAAGATAGATTTTCAATATATGATCCTGAAAGGAAGGATTTCTTAAAAATAATAAGGAACCAGGAAGTAATGATACAAAGGGTAGAAGACAATAACAGGACTCATAACTTAAGAATAAAAAATGTGAACAAATATTCAGGGACAAATACAAATTAAATAAATGAAATATTCTGTGAAATAATTCACAGAAATAATTAAGGAAAACTTCCCAAGCATAGGAAATGAAAGTGATGTTCAGATATATGAGGCATACAGAACTCCAGCCAGCTACAACCAAAACCAATCTACACCCAGACATATAATAATCAGGATCCCAGAAATCCATCACAAGAAAAGAATATTAGAAGTGGGCAGAGGAAAAAAAAACAGATTATCTATAAAGGAAAACTATCAAAATCACAGTGGACTGCTCGATGCAAACTATCAAATCAAGAAGAGCTTGGAGTGAAATATTCCAACAATGAAAGAAAATAACTTCCAACCCAGATTGATGTGCCCCAAAAAACTGTCTCTAAAAATTAATGGGGAGACAAGATATTTCTATGACAAAGAGGAACTGGGGGAGTTTGTGAACACCAATCCAACCCTGCAAAGAATACTGAAGGACATTCTAGAGAGAGAGAAGAAAATCACCAGGATTCCAGGAACAATGGCAGAAAGGCCTCAAAGAAAGGGGCAAACAGTTGAATGAAGAAGAAAAGTAAACAACAATGACAGAAAAATAGCATAGCAGAGATGAGGCAGAGACGATTTGCTATATCGCTGTTTTGTCTTGACTGATTTTATTCAAATCTGGTATGCTTGAGAGTATCAAGGCTGAGAGTAGAGGCAACTACTCTGAAGATGACAAGATTCAATATGATATCCATTCTGGGTCGATTATTAACTGCCTTTGAAGACCTATAATGTCTCCAATGTTTGGTTTTTAATAATAGTGTTATATACTGCTAATTTTAATTATACTATATCTGATGATATAGACAATTTTATTGAAAATAACAAGTGACATCATAGTAACTACCATAGATCACCTAGTATTATGATTTTATATGTCCTTTTCATTTCATGCTTTTCTAGGAATTAGTTTTGTTGACTTGTTTTGATTTGTTTTTCTCTCTAATCCAGAAAGGATAGGTATACATGAAGAGACTTATACATGTATAGAACTTCTTAACAGTTTATGAGAATGGATTATAGTTATTATAAAGAAAAAAGAGAGGAAAAGAAAGTATTCCAAAGTATATAACTGCATGTATGTTTAAGTGTGTCAGATTGATAACCATATTACTAAGTTTTTGTTGGATAGATGAACAGAACTGGTTGCAGTCTCACTGTTTAAATGTCCACTTTGTAGGCTTTACTTTTGTAACTTGAACAACTACTTCTAAGTGGAAAAATGTAATTATCAAATAGTGATTTCTTACTGGTTATTATTTGTGAGTGTTTTGAAATCTTGTATTATTTATGCCCTCTTTTTTTCATTTTCTTTTTCTTTAAATAAAAATAAAAATAAATTACTACAGCCATCCTCAGCAACATGGAGGTCCCAAGATCCTCTGATGATAAGAACAGCTGAATACATGCCAGGAAGCCAGCATGACAAGTTTCTCCTGGAGATTAAATGGCACATGTCTTCCCCTCCGGAGCCAGGAAGCAATGCTCAATGTAAGGACCAGAGCTCCCCCAAAGTGAACCACAGCCACTCTCACCAACAAGATCCCAAGCCCCTCTGATGACAATGGTGGAACTCACAAGGGGAAGCTAGTCATGATGAGATCCTCCAAGAGAACCAATAGCTCAAACAGGAACACTTTGAGAAACCCCCAACATCTTGCTTTTCTTCTCCATGTCTCTATTTATGCTGGTCACTTTCCTCAGGTGGAACATTTACTCTCAGCACCATGCTGATTTAATTCAGCTGGCATTAAGTTGACCACCAGTTTTTAATCCATAATAATAGTCTTTCTAACTGGGGCAAGATAATCACTCACTGTGGTTTTTTGATTTGCATTTGCTTCATGATTAGTGATGTTTAGCATTTTTCATATATCACTTGGCCATTTATATATCTTCTTTTGAGAAAATTCTATTCAGATCATTTGCCCATTTTAATTGGATTTTTAAATTTTCTACTGAGTTTGAGCTCCTTTTGTATTCTGGATACTAATCCCTATTAGATGAATAGTTTACTCCCACTCTGTAAGTGTTCCCTTCAGTCTGTTGTTCCTTTTGCTGTGCAAAAGTTTCTTTTAGTTTAATATAGACCTATTTGTCTATTTTTACTTTTGTTTACTTGGGCTCTTAAGGTCTTATCCAAAAAGTTTATCCATACATATGTCCTAAAGTCTTTCCTATATTTTCTTATGCTATTTCATAGTTTGGGGTCTTATATTTATGTCTTTCATCCATTTGTATTTTTTTAATATTTGCTGAGAGACAGAAGTCTAGTTTTTTATTCTTCTATGTAGATATACAGTTTTCCCAATACTATCTATTGAAGAGACTGCCCTTTCTAGGTTCTTAGTAACTTTGTTGGAAACCATTTGGCTGAAAAACACAGATTGAATTCTGCATTCTATGTTCTATAATCTTGGTCTGTGTATCAGTTTTTATGTGTGTACCATGTTGATTTAGTTACCATCACTTTGTAATATGAAGTAAGGTGTTGTGATATCTCAAGATTTGTAATTTTCTCTTAGGTTACTTTAATCATTTGAGATCTTTGGTGGTTCCATAGAAAATTTATAGACCTTTTGTTTCTGTGTGAAATGGCACTGGAGACCAATGGGAACTTCAGTACCCAGGACAACAACCTGGCACACAGACACACATACACCTTTGGAGGGCAAAGTAATCAGCAAGGCTAGTAACATGGAAGTGCCTGAAGCAGCAGTGAGGGGACAACAGTTGGACTCTGGAGAACTCTGTCAACAGAAGACCACTCCCACTCCCCACATCCAGAGGCCAAGATTAACTCCACAGCCAGCACATCTCTGAGATGTAACATGGACCTTATCACAGAACCTCTCCTCCATGAGAGAGGTTTCAATGCCAGTAGTACAGCTATAGATCATGGGAGGTTTGTGGATATCAACATAGAAATAAAATAAAAGAAAAATAAGAAGGTGGAGAATGGCAAGACCCAGAGGTGGAGTGCAGCCCCAGACCCCTGTCCCATCAGAACAGACTTAGAACTCAATGAGATGATTAAAGTTGGAAATCAAACACTGGAACTTTCTGAAGTGATAACACAGAAATGGAAAAACAAATGGAAAAGGCTATAGAGAAAATGATCTATCAGGTACAAAAAGAAATGCTGCACAAGTAAAAGAATAGATGATCTTAGAAAAAAATGAAAGCAAAAAATGCCCAATAAGACCAGGGATGTAGCTCAGTGTCACAGTGCCTACCTGGCAAATGCAAGGTCCTTAGTTCAATTCCCACTGAAAGAGTAAATAAGATCCAAAAGTTACAATAGATATAGTAAAAGGGAAAGAAACTACCCAAAGGGAAATTTTATAGTTTGATCAATCTTGCATGCTTATATCTTGTAGGCTGAGCAATTACTCTGATGATAACAATATAAAATATAACAACCATTGTTAAATTCATATCATCTTGTTATGAAAGCCTATATTGCCATTGTTTTGTTGTTGGTGTAATTTTTCTTTTTTTCTTGTTTTTAATTGTTTGCTTCTTGACTTTTCTGTTTTTTCTCTTTAAAATTAAAATTTAAAAAGCCCAACATAGAAGAGAAATGGAATCCATGAAACAGATCCAGACAGAAATACAGGTGGTTAAAACCTTCACTGAAAGTGCATACAACAAATTGAATGAAGGAAAGGATAGAATTTCAGATCTTGGAGACAGAATTGCAGCTAGTGACCATGAAAAGAAGAGCTCTCAAAAATAGCAAGAGACCATTAGAAATCAATGCAGCAGCTACAAGACAAAGGAAAGAAAAATAACAAAAGATTGATTGGGGTCAATGAGAAATCTGAAGACAGCACAAATGCCTTAACAATCATAAACATATGTGCACCTAATTCAGGAGCACCCAACTATATAAACAGTTATTGGTAGACATGGAAACTCAAGTAAGCAATAACACAGTCAAAATAGGAGACCTTAATACTCCATTGTCACAGAGAGTCAGATCAGCTAGACAGAAAATTAACAAAGAAATATCAGAGCCTAACCAAACCTGTGAAGAAATGGAATTAATAGGAAGAAGCCACTCCCAAGGCCTTGCACCAGTGGCCATAAAAGAGATTCAGGGAATCCAGAGCTGGCACAAAGAAGAAAACATACCATGAGGAACTGCCACCATCAGGGCAGATCTGTGAACTACCACCCTGTGCCTCTCCATGGCTCCAGGACCCCAGATCAGAGGAACTTAGGTATCTAGTGCAATCCACTACACCCAGGGATTGGCAGCCAATGGAGAAAACACAGCAATAGGCTGATTCAGAGGAACACAGGAAAATGTCAAGAAGGAGAAAAATACAATCTCAGATTGCCAACCCACACAGAACAAATTTAGGAGACACATACATGATAGAAATTAGAAGTTACACACCTGAAACTTATGAAAAGGTAACAACTGAAGTAAATACCAACTTAGTTCTTGTATTGCTTGATTAATTTCACATGCCTATGTCTGATGGTCTGGACAGCTATTTTGAAGAGAACAAGAGGCATTTAGCCATTGTTAATTTCCTATTGTCTTGTTTTGAAGTCCTGTATCATTTTCATTGTTTTGTTTGCTTTGGTTTTATTACATTTTGTTTTGCTTGATTTTATGTCTGATGTTATGGGCAGCTATTTTGAAGATAACAAGATATATTATGGTAGCCATTGTTGATTTCCCACTATCTTGTTTTGAAGTCCTGTATCACTTTTACTTTTCTTTAAATTTTATTTTAAAGAGGGTAAAATTAATCTTAACAAAACAGATCATAAGAAAACAAAGTGAGAGACAGAGATTTCAAAGCAAGACAACCAGAGATCTTCACTGTCTATCATAGTCTCTTGTTTTCTTCGAAATAGTTGTCCATATCTTCACATACAGTTAATTCATACCAAAACAAAACACTATTAAAATTATCAGAACAGGATGATGAAGGCATTTTAGGTCTTCAAAATCAGACAATAGAGAACTCAACAATGGCTGCCATAATGACTCTCGTTTTCTTTGAAATTGCTAATACCTTCATGTATGTTGAAATTAAACAATACAAAACAGACTAAAATCACTCTGAACAAAGCATAATAGTATTGGTTGGAACTTGGGATGCTGGGAAAATAAGCATCCAGCTCACTGCTCTGGTAAGTGGCTGTGGCCTGGCAAGCTGTAGCTGCACAAGAATAAGAACCATTGGCATTTCCTGAGCTCCATGCCATGTTGGAACTTGTGATGCTGGGAAAACAAGTAACCAACTCACCACTTTGGTAAGTGGTCATGAGCCTTCCAGCATGCGAGCTAAGAATCAAACATCCATCCATCCCCACCCCCTCTTTAAGCAAGTGGGAGCCAGAGATCTGAGTATCTCTTGGGGGAATCAACATATACAATATAGCAAATATGGAGGATTTCCTCCTACCACCTCTTAGAAGGCAAATATCTTTACTACTGTTTTGCTCTGTTCTGACTAATGGTGTTGCTCTATTCAATATTCTGTTTTTATAAGTTTGGTATTTCCTTCCATTTTGCTGTACATGATTGAAAGAACAGCTATTGTAAAGAAAACAAGATATACTATTGCATATATTACTGTTATCCTGGTAACCTACTGTGAAGTCTTGTACCAGTTTCACTACACTGTCGCAGTTGGCTTTGTTCTGTCTTGTTCTGATGTATTTTACTACCTTCAAAATAATAATAATAATAATAATAATAATAATAATAATAATAATGATTTGGGGGAAAAAAAAGAGAGATAACAAAGTAACAAAATACCTCCAAAAACTCCCAACTTCACCAAATCAGATCCATGGGGAATGAATGAGGAGAAACACAAAAATAAAGCAACAGAATTATACAAGTTGATTAAAAAGTAAGTAACAACAACAAAACAGATTAGTAAGGTACTGAGCAAGCTGGATTTAAAAAGCAAAAGGAGGAAAAGAAAGTGCTCTAAAGAATATAACTGCATGTATATTTAAAATTGTAGGATTGATAACCATGTTGCCGAGTTTTTGTTTGTTGAACAGAACTGTTGCAGCCTCATTGTTTGAATGTCCACTTTGTGTGTTTTAATTTTGTAACTTGAACAACTATATCTGAGAAGATGATATGTAATCTATCAACTAATGATTTCTTACTGTTTTTCAAATTCTATACAGTTTCTACCCTTTTTTCTGCTTTGATTTTTTTCTCTTTAAATAAAATAAAAAATAAAAAATAATTAATTAGTTAAATAGTAAAAAAGAATAATAGTATTACAGATTTCACATCATGATGCTACAGAATCAGCACTGGGTACCTTAGTGTCTCTTTTTCTTCAAAGTAGCTATTCATTTCATCATGTATTATATAATCAATTCTCATAAACTGTTTAGCAGAAGTTCTACACATGCATGAGTCTCTGCATGTATACCTATCCTCTCTGTATTAGAAGGAAAAACAAAACAAGACAAATTCCTAGAAAAACATGAAACATAAAAGATATACATACAATAATAGCAAAGAGCCCAGAGCACTGACAATATAGGCCTTCAAAACAAGGTGGTATGAGCACAACTAGGGTTGCTACTTAACATAATGATCTTCAAGGGATCACATGGACAATATGCACAAGTGTTCCAATCCTATGAATGAATGTTAATTATTTTGTTCCAGGAACTTATAGAATTTGTACGACAATCATCTTAGCTATCCTAAGTGTGTTCATATAATTTTAGATACTTTTTCTTTTCCTTTTCTTTTTCTTTTTCCTCATTTTCCCTGAGATATTATTTTTCCCCTTTAAGCAGATTCTTATCCTTTCATTGTATTTATTGAGTTTTTGTATCATATGTACCCTTATCATTTTTTACACAAGGGAGACTATATGGTATTTACATATGTGAGTTTGATTTATTTCACTTATGAGTATGGTCTCAAGTTGCATCCATTTACTTATTAAATATATCAATGTGATCATTCTTTTTTTAAAATTTTATTTAAAGAGGGGGAAAGCAAAACAGAAAACAGGGTAGAAAAAATACAGAATTTCAAAAAAAATAAACAGTAAGAAATCAGTATTTGATACATTACATATTGTCTTGGATATAGTTGTTCTAGTTACAAAATTAAAGCATACAAAGTGGACATTCAAACAGTGAGGCTGCAAACAGTTTTGTTCAATGATCCAATAAAAACTTAGTAACATTATTATCAATCCTACACTTAAGTATACTTACAGTTATCTCTTTTAGAGCACTTTCTTTTCCTCCTCTTGCTTTTTTTAAAAATTTTTTTATTTAAAGAAAAAATTTTGAAACAGTAAGAGGGTAGAAACAATGCAAAATCTCAAAAACAAAGCAAAAAAACCCAAAAATAGTAACCAGTAAAAAATCACTAGTTGATAATTACATACTTTCCTCTTAGATGCAGTTGTTCAAGTTACAAAAGTAAAGTCCACAAAGTGGACATCCAAACAGTGAGACTGCAGTCAGTTTTGCTCATCCATCCAACTAAAACTTTAGCAACGTGGTTATTAATTCCACACACTCAAACATACATGCAGTTATATCCTTTAGAATATTATCTTTTCCTTTTTTTCCTTTACAATAACTATAATTCATTCTTGTAAACTACTTAGAAGTTCTACACATATGAAAGTCTCTACACATATACCTAACCTTTCTGTATTAGAGGGAGAAACAAATCAAAACAAGTTAGCAATACAAATTCCTAAGAAACATGAAATGAAAAGAACATACAAAAACACAACACTAGGTGGTCTATGGTAGTCACTATGATCTCTCTAGTTATTTTCAAAAAATTGTTTATATCATCAAATATAATATAAACTTAGCATTGTTTCACACTAATAATAAAATCTAAACATTGGAGACATTATAGGACTTCAAAGGCAGTTAACAATCAAACCAGAATGGGAATCCTATTGAATCCTGTCATCTTCAGAGTAGTTGTCCCAACTCTCAGACTTGACACTTTCAAGCATACCAGAATCAAATAAAATCAGTCAAGATAAAACAGTGATATAAACAATCTTCTCTGTTTTATCTCTGCCATGCTATTTTTCTGTTGTTATTTGTTTACTTTTCTCCTTCATTTCACTGTCTGCCTCTTTCTTTGAGGCCTTTCTGCCATTATTCCTGGAACCCTGGTGGTTTTCTTCTCTCTCTCTAGAATGTCTTCAGCATTCTTTGCAGGGTTGGATTGGTGGTCAAAAACTCCCCCAGTTCTTCTTTGTCACGGAAATATCTTGTCTCTCCATTAATTTTGAGAGACAGTTTTGCAGGGTACATCATTCTGGGTTGGAGGTTATTTTCTTGCAGGGCTTGGAAGATTTCACTCCAAGCTCTTCTTGATTTGATGGTTTGCATGGAGAAGTCTGCTGTGATTTTGATGAGTTTTCCTTTATAGGTAATCTGTTTCTTTCCTCTGACTGCTTTTAATATTCTGTTCTTGTGATGGATTTCTGGGATCCTGATTATTATATGTCTGGGTGTAGATCTGTTTTGGTTGTAGCTGGCTGGAGTTCTATATGCCTCATTTATCTGAACTTCACTTCTGTTACCCATGTTTTGGAAGTTTTCCTTAATTATTTCTATGAATAGACTTTTTATTTCATTTGTATTTGTTGCTGCATCTTCATTCACATATTTTATTCTTAGGTTATAAATTCTCTTGTCATCTTCTAGCCTTTGTATAATTGCTTCCTGGTTCCTTGTTATTTTTAAGAGATCCTTCCTTTCAGGATCATACATTGCAAATCTATCTTCAAGTTTTGAAAGTCTGTCTTTAGTTTCTGTGAAAAGGTTTTGCCAGGTTTCAATGGAGTTTTTAATTTCCTGATATTCTCTTTGGATCTATTTCATGTATTCTAGATTTTGTTTATATTCTTCATCAAAGGCTTCTCTCCTTTCTCTGGGTTCCTCTATTCTTTCATTTGTGTCTACTTGAGGATTACCCAGGACTTCTTTTATTAATCTTCTTAAATCTTGCTTCACTTGAGTTAGAATTTCAGATTTAAATTCGACGATGAGGTCACAGAGGTATTTCTTTATTTCCAATGAGGCTGTCTCTGACATTACAGGTTTGCTGCTCTCAACCTCCTCTGCATTTACCTCTGTTTGACTCACTTTCCCTGGTTCTTCAGTTGGGGACCTTTTGCTCTTTCTCTGTCTTGTCATGTTTTTGGCCCCCTTCAAACAGGTGGGTGGTAGAGGTCTCTGGGCCTTTCGTATTGCTTACAGTTTGTTTTTTTTTGCAGCACACTTGCTAAGGAAGCACCCCCCCCATCTGCAGTGGATCTGCGAGTTGCATGCTAAGAGCTGGCTCCTCCCCCTATGCCAGTCAACCAGTTTATGCTTCAACAAGTTTGTGTGTTCCCTAGAGATGCCACTGGCCCAGAAAAGCCTTGTCCCTTGCTATTGGGTTTCAACCAGGGTCGTGGCCCTGCCCGAGCAGATCCCACCAATCTGCTTTGGACTAGGAGTCATCAGCAGATGCTGCCTAGGGCCCTGATTCAAGCTGGCCCTGCCCAACTCCAAAATGTTGCCCAGCCAGTCCTCCTGATTTGGGGATTCCAGTTCCCATCACTCACCAAAGTTTGCGCAGCTTGACTGGCCATTTCCACTCCCTTTCTCAGAGCCTCTCCCAGCAGAGGGTCTGGAGCTCACCAAGCCCCACTCTCAGCAGGGCCACAATCACAGCTCAATCATGAGTCACCTGACTCTAAGACGTGCAGGTACAGCAATCGGGCTTGCCCAGGTCTAGCCCTCTGTCCATGCTACTTCTTCTTCTTTCTTTTTTCTTTTTCTTTTTCCTCAGTCTCTTCCTGGGTCATGAGAATTCCTATCCTTTTGTCTGGCTTTCTCCATGTTGCCAGATTCCAGTGTCTGAGTTGTTTTTATTTTTTTTACTCAGAGAGGCTCTCTTACGTGTCACCACTCAGTCAGCCATCTTGCAATCCCAATGTTATAGCAGAGTAGTACTCCATTGTATAAAAATACCAAATCTTTTTTACCCATTCCTCAGTTGATGAGTATTTAGGTTGTTTCCAAGATCTGGCTATTACAAATTGTGCTGCTATAAACATGGGTGCATATATATTACAGTGGTATGATGTTTTTAGTTCTTCTGGGAATATGCTGAGAAGTGGAATAGCTAGGTCAAATAGGACCTCCAACCCCAACTTTTTGAAAAATCTCCAGACTGACCTCCACAGTGGTTGCACCAGTCTACACTCTCACCAAAAGTACAGAAGAGTTTCTTTTTACCCTCAACCTTTCCAGCATTTGTTTTTGGTAGTTTTCTTTATTGTGGCCATTCTTTAAGGAGTGAGATGGAACTTCAGTGTTGCTTTAATTTGCATTTCTCTAATGACCAATGATGCTGAACATTTTTTCATGTATTTATTTGCCATTTATATTTCTTCATCTAAGAACTGTGTATTCATCTCAGATGCACATTTTTGGAATGGGTGTTTGAATTTTGGGGATGATTTTTTAAAATGCTTTATATGTTCTGGACAGAAGTCATTTGTCTAAAGGACCATTCACTAAGATTTTTTCCCAGTTTGTGGGTTTTCTTTTCACTATGCTGGAGATTTCTTTTCACATGCAAAAAATCTTTAATAGAACACAATCCCACTTATTGATTCTGTGAAGTATTTCACATGTGGTTTGATTCTTGTTCATGAATTCTCTACCTACCTCTTTGTCTTCAAGATTTCTACCTACTTTTCTTCCAACAGATTTAGTGTTTCAGTTTTAATACTTAGATCTTTGATTCATTTAGACTTTATTTTATTATATGGTGGTAGACATGGCTCTAGTTTTAGTTTTTGGCATATGGAGAGCCAATTTTTCCAGCTCCATTTATTGAAGAGACTATCTTACTTCCAATGGATGTGTTTGGTCCCTTTATCAAAGACAAGGTGGATGAGTGTGTTTGTAGCTGTTGTCATATCTTCTAATCTATTCCATTGATCTTCAGGTCTGTTTTATCCCAGTGCCAGGCTGATTTTATTACAGTTGCTTTGTAGTATAATTTCAAGTCAGGGATTGTGATGTCTCCTGCTTTGCCTTTGTTGCTCAGAATTGCCTTTGCTATTCTAGGTCTCTTCTGGTTCCAGATGAATTTTAGGAGTGATTGATCTAGATTTGTGAGGCATGCTAGTGGCATTTTAATGGGGGTTGCATTAAATATGTATAACAATTTTGGGAGAATGGCCATTTTCACAATGTTTTTTCTTCCTATCCATGAACAAGAGATGTCTTTATTTTCTGAGGTCCTCTTCAATTGCTTTTTCAGGGTACTATAATTTTCTCTGAATAGATTTTTGTTGTTGTTGTTAGGTTAATTCCTAAGTATTTCATTTCATAGGATGCTATTGTGAAGGGTGTGGCTTCTCTTATTTCTTTCTCAGTGGTTTTGTTGTTAGTGTATAGGAATGCTATTGATTTCTGAGTGTGGACTTTGTATCCAGCTACATTACTGAGTTTATTTATTATATGTAAGAGTCTTTCAATGGAGTTTTGGGTGCCTTCTATGTAGAGTATCATGTCATCTGCAAATAATGATAATTTAAATTCTTCTTTTCCTATGCTTACTCCTTTTATTTATCTCTTGTCCAATTGCTCTGGCTAGTATTTCCAGCACTATATTGAATAGGAGTGATGATAATGGACATCCTTGTCTTGTTCCTGATTTTAAGGTAAAGACTTTCAGTTTGGAGCCATTTAATATGCTGGCTGTTGGTTTGTCATAGATGGCTTTTATCATATTGAGGTAAAGACCATCTATTCCAATTTTCTGTAAGGTTCTTATCATGAAAAAGTGTTGGACCTTATCGAAAGCTTTTTCTGCATCTATAGAAATGATCATGTGGTTCTTATTTTTGGCTCTATTGATATGTTGAATTACATTTATTGATCTGCATATGTTGAACCGTACCTGCATTCCTGGTATGGTTCCCACTTGGTCATGGTGTATAATTTTCTTGATGATTTGCTGCATTCTGTTTGCCAACATTTTATTGAGAATTTTTGCATCTATGATCATTAGAGAGATTGGCCTGTAGTTCTCTTTTTTGGTTGAGTCTTTCTCAGGTTTTGGTATTATAGTAATATTTGCTTTCAGGAATGAGTTAGGGAGAATTGTTTCCCTTTCAGTTTCATTGAAGAGTTTGAGGAGTGTTGACATTAAATCTTCTTTGAATTTCTTGTAGAATTCCATAGTGAGTTCATCTGGACCTGGGCTTTTCTTTTCTGGTAAGGATTTAATTATGTTTTCAGTTTCATTAATTGAAATTGTGTTATTCATCAGTTTTACATCTTCTTGACCCAGCTTTGGTAATTCATATGTTTCTAGGAATCTGTCCATTTCTTCTCTGTTATCAAGCCTATGGGAGTAGAGGTCTTCAAAATAGGTATTGATGCTCTTCTGTATTTCCACAGGGTCTGTAGTGATTTCACCCTCTTCATTCCTTATTGCATGAATTTGAGCTTTCCCCTTCCTTTTTAAAATAAGGTTGGCTAGAGGCTTGTCAATCTTATTTATTCTTTCGAAGAACTGACTCTTTGATTCATTGGTTCTTTGTATTGTTTTCTTCATCTCTATTGCATTGATTTCTGCTCTGATATTTATAATTTCCTCCCTACTTTTGGCTTTGAGCTTGTCATGCTCTTCTTTTTCTAGATGATTGAGGTGTAGGTTTCACCTCAAACATCTGAGGTTTCAGGTTGTTTATTTGTGTTTGTTCTGTTTTCCTGATGTGGGAGTTCACCACAGTAAATTTTCCTCTGAGAACTGCTTTCATTGTGTCCCACAGGTTCTGGTAAGATGTATTTGTATTTTTTTTATAGTCTTTTTTTTTTTTTTTTTTTTTTTTTTTTTTTTTTTTTTTTTTTTTTTTTTTTTTTTTTTTTTTTTTTTTTTTTTTTTTTTTTTTTTTTTTTTTTTGCTGCCTCTAGGATGGAACTCACAACCTCACGTTTACAGAGTGGGGCCTTAGCCAACTAAGCTAAACCTGGGAGCACTTGTATTTGTATTTTTGATTGCCTGTAAATAGTGTTTAATTTCTTGTTTAATTTCCTCTGTGACCCACTGATTGCTCAAGAATGTATTATTCAATTTCCATGTGTTTGCAGTTTGTTTTGTCATTAATTTCTAGTTTCATGGCATTATGATCTGATAAAATGCATGGGATGATTTCAATTCTTTTACATTTACTTAAGTATATTCTGTGGGCTATTATATGGTCTATTTTAGAGAATGTCCCATGTAATACTGAGAAGAATGTATATTCTGATGTTTTTGGGTGGAATACTCTACATACATCTATCAAGTCCATTTGTTCACAGGTGTGATTTAGGTCTGTTATTTCTTTTCTGAATTTCTGTCTGGTTGATGTGTGTCTTTGTGTCAATGGTGTGCTAAGGTCTCCTGTTATAACTGTGTTATTGCTTATTTGAATTTTTGTTTCTGTTAATACTTGCTTTGGATAACTGGGTGCTCTGGAATTTGGTGCATATATATTGTTATCTCTTCCTCTTGAAGTTTTCCCCTAAGTAGTAAGTCGTGTCCTTCTTTACCTCTTCAGATCAATCTTGGTTTGAAGTTCACATTGTCTTTGAAAGGAATTGCTTCCCCTGCTTTTTTGGGCATTTCTGCTGCATGAAGTATTGTTTTCCATCCTTTGACTTTCAGTCTATGAGTTTCCTTTTGGGTTAGATGGGTTTCTTGTAGACAGCATATGGTTAGATGTTGTTTCTTGATCCATTCTGCCAGTCTGTTTCTTTTAATTGGTGAATTGAAGTCATTTACATTAATGGTAATAACTGTTATATATTGGGGTTTTTTTTTTACATGCTATCTTTCTGCTGTTGCTTCTTTACCTTTCTACTCTCTTTAATTTCCTGTCTTGCCTATGTTGTTTTTTCCTATGTCTATCAAGAATGTCTTTCAGTATTCTTTGCAGGGTTCGTTTAGTGATCATGAAGTTCTTCAGCTGTTCTTTGTCGTGGAGGTATCTTATTTCTCCATCCATTTTGAAAGACAGTTTTGCAGGGTACATCAGTCTGAGTTGGAAGTTGTTTTCCTTGAGGATCTGAAATACTTCACTCCATGCTCTTCTTGACTTCATTGTTTGTGTGTTGTGAAGTCTGCTGTGATTCTGATAGGCTGTCCTTTATAGGTGATCTGTCTCTTCTCTCTAACAGCTTTTAATATTCTGTTCTTATGTTGGATTTCTAAGATATTGATTATTATATGTCTGGGTCTAGTTTTATTTTGGTTATGGTTATTTCAAGTTCTATATGCTTCACTGATCTCTATGTCAGTTTCCATTCTCATATTTGAAAAATTTTCAGCTATTACTTCTGTAACTAGCCTCTTGGTATCATTTGTGTTGTCATCTTCCTTTACATTTATACCTATCATTCTTATGTGGTTTTCTTTGCATCATCTTGCAGTTTTTGAATTGTTATTTCCTGGTTCCTTGTTATTTTATTTTATTTTTTTTTAAATTTTATTTAAAAAGAAAAAAAGCAAAACAGAAAAAAGAGTAGAAACAGTACAGAATTTCAAAAAAAGTAAATGGTAAGAAATCATTAGTTGATAAATTACATGTTGTCTTCTTAGGTATAGTTGTTCAAGTTACAAAATTAAAGCATACAAAGTAGACATTGAAACAGTGAGGCTGCAAACAGTTCTGTTAAATGATCCAACAAAAACTTAGCAACATGGTTATCAATCCTACACACTTAAACATACATGCAGTTATATTCTTTAGAGTACTTTCTTTTCTTCCTTTTGCTTTTTAAGTCCATTATCTGTTTAGTTATATCATGTTTCAGCTTGCTCAGTACCTTACTGATCTGTTTTGTTGTTGTTATTTACTTTTCAATCACCTTATATAATTCTGCTGCTTTGTTTTTGAGTTTCTCCTCAACCATTCCCCATGGATCAACTTTGGTGGAGTTGGGAGTTCTTGGAGGTATTCTGTTGCTTTCTTATCTTTTTAAAATTTTTTGTAAAAATTATTTTGAAGGTACTAAAATACAACAGAACAAGACAGACCAAAGCCAATTGAGACTGTGCAGTGAAATTGGTACAGGATTCCACAGCAAGTTACCAAGATAACAGTAATAGGTACCATAGTTTTTTCTTCATAATAGTTGTTCTTTCAATCAGGTATAGCAAAATCAAAGGAAATGCAGAACATTATAGAACTTATCAAAGCAGAATATTGAATAGAGCAATAAATAGGAAAATTAATGGGAACAAAGCAAAACAATGATAACAACATTTGTCTGCAAAGAGATGATTGAAGGAAATCCCCCCTATTTGCTAGACTACATATGGTCAAACTCTCAAGAGCTGCTCAAAACTCTGGCTTCCATTTATTAACAGGGGGAGGGGGAAGATGGGATGTTTGATTATCATCTTGTGCACCAGTAGGCTCACAGCTGTTTACCAGGGCTGCGAGCTGGTTGCTTGGTTTTCTGGCACCCTAAGTTCCAACATGGCATGGATCTCAGGAGACACTGGTGGTTTTCACCCTAGGGCAGCCACAGCCTGCCAGGTCATAGCGACTTACCAAGGTGGTGAGCTGGTTGCTTGGTTTCCTGGCACCCTAAGTTCCAACATGGTGTGGATCTCAGGAGATACTGATGGTTCTCACCCTGGGGCAGCTGCAGCCTGCCAGGTCATAGCCACTTACCAAGGCAGCAAGCTGGTTGCTTATTTTCCCAGTGCCCTCTCATTATTTTAAAAAGATCTTTCCTTTCCTGTTCCCTAGTTGCAATCTTGTCTTCAAGGTCTGAAAGTCTGTCTTCACTTTTGTCTTCAAGGTTTTGAAAGTCTGTCTTCACTTTTGCTGAGGCACTTTTGCCAACTTTTGATGGAACTTTTGATTTTCTGTATATCTCTTTGAATCTGCTTCATGCATTCTGTTTGTTTCTTGTTTTGTTCATTCAGGGATTCCATCTTTTTGCACTGTTCCTTTAACTTTTTAACTATGTCTTCTGTAGATGTGTTCAGCATTTCTTTCATTACATTTATCATTTCTTCTTTTACCTGGGAGACTATTACTGGTCTGAGTTCTTTTATAGCTTCCCAGAGTTGTTTCTTTACTTCAGTCGTTTTCATTTCAGGAATTTCAGGTATATGGCTTATATTTTCTTCTGTGTCTATATCTCCTAGGCTTCCTTGGTCTGGCCTAGAAGTTTGAGATTGCATTTTGTTCTTTTGTTGCTGTTGTTGTTATTTCCCTATATTTTTAGGTTTCAAGCAATGTTTTAAAGCTTCTCCCATGTACTGGGAATCACTTGGCCTACTTTTGGCTCTGGGGGCAGACTGCAGGCAACTGCTGGCCACTTGGAGTTCACTGGGCATGGCCCAGTTAGGCCCACAGGGACTTCCTGTGCATCCTCCTGTGATTTGGGATGTGAGGCATGGTCTTACCACCCAAAAATGATGTTACAAGGCTTTTCTTTGTGCTGGGATTCAACCCGCTCACATCCCAGGCCAGGACTCAATTCATTTCAGGCCCCTGATAGCTGCTTGGAGATCACTGGGCATGGCCCGTTAGGCCCATGGAAACCTCTCATGGGTCCTCCAGTGATTTTGGATGCAGGGCATGGTCTTAGTGCCTGGGAGCAGCTCAAGGCCTCCCTGTGTGCTGGGATTCAACCTGAACACATTTTGGGCTGGGACTGAATTCAAGGCCCTGCTAGCTGCACTATTTTGTTTTGATTGGCTTTATTCTGCTTTATTTTGTTTGGTTTTATTCTCTTTAAAATAAATTTTTAAAAAAGAAATGACACTGGAATTTTTGAGAGATTGCATTGAATCTGTAAATTGCTTTGCCTATTATGGCCATTTTAGTAATATTAATTGTAATACTTGAACATGGATGTTTTTCTATTTTTGTGCTTGTTCTTCAATTTCTTTCATCGGTATATATTTTATAAAGTTCATTGTACAAATTTGTCATCTCCTTGATTAAATTTGTTCCTAAGTATTTCATTTCACTTTTTAGTTGTAAATAGAACTATTTTCAAATAGGTAATTATTGGTGTATAGAAATACTACTGGTTTTTATATGTAGATTTTGTTTCCTGTAACTTTGCTAATTTTGTTCTTCACATCTAACAGTATTTTGGTAGAGCATTTAGATTATTCTGTATACACAAGAGCATGTTGTCTCAACACAGGAACAATTTGAATTCATCCTTTCCAGTTTGGACATCGTTTTTTTTTAATAGAAAAAAAGTAAAACAGAAAAAAGGGCAGAAATACTACAGAATTTCAAAAAAATAATAGTAAGAAATCACTAATTGATAAATTACATATTGTTATCTTAGAAGTAGTTGTTCCAGTTACAAAATGAAAGCATAAAACTTGCAAATAGAATGCAGCAAATTATCAAGAAGATTATACATCATGACCAAGTGGGATTTACCCCAGGAATGCAGGGATGGTTTAACATACACAAATCAATAAATGTAATATGCCACATCAACAGAGTCAAACACAAAAATCCTTTTTTTAATATAATGTTTTGATTTTTTTTTTTGAGACAAGATCTCACCATGTAGTTCCAGTTACTTTGAACTCACTAGATAGACCAAGATGGCCTTGAACTCATGGAAATCCTTCCTGCCTTAACCTCCCAAGTTCTGGGAACACAGGTGTGTGCCACCATACCCAGTTGTTATCTTTTATTTTTCTGATTTTGCCTAATTGCCTTTGCTAGAACTTCTGTTATACGGAAGAAATTTTTTGAATAAAAGTGATGAACATGTATATTCTTCTCTTGTTCAAATCCTAGAAGAAAAAACTTTTAATTTTTCAGCGTGATTTGCTCTTATTATGTTAAGTGAGCTCAGAAATTTATCCATTTCTTTTAGGGTTCCCAATATGTTAGCATAGACTTGCTCATAGCAGTTGGTATAATGTTTTGTATTTTATTTGGATTTTTTTCTGTTTTTTCTTAGTCTAACTTTCTCTTCTTAAGCTGTTGATTTTATCTTTTCAAAGACATGAATTTTTATTTTATGTATTTTTTGTATCTTGTTAGTCTCTATTTCCTTTGTTTCTGCTCTGATCTTTATTTTATTTCCTTCTATTAATTTTAAGCTTAATTTGTTTTTAAATTTCTAGTTCATTGAATAGCATTCACTTATTCACAGACAAAAGAAGCCCTAGAGAGGCAGCATGGAGAAGGGGAAAAGGGAGACCCAGGACTCTTTCTTGAAGCTAGTACCTAAGTCGTTAGCTCTTCCCTCATTTTTCTGCTGTTTTCCCAGCCCAGAATGACTGTATCTCTTGCATTGATTGGGAAAATCATACCCTTTCCTCATGTTTTAAATTGTGGCCACACCTTTGTTTTGTTTTGTGTACCCTTTGTTTTCTGGTTCTCTTATGACAGCTCAGTGTGGGACCATGGCCATTGCCCATGCAGTGTGAGATTTGGCACATTCTGTTTTTCCAATGTGCTCCTGCCAGGAAGTGTCCTCCTGGCATTGCTATTCTGGATATCATTATCTATGTCCCCATACCAGTCTTAAGGATGCATGTAGTTGTGTGTGGGTGTGTAGTATGTGGAAATGGAAGTTGTAGATGCTGTGTAAGTGTGCATGTTCTGAAGGAATCCAATCATCCTAGGTTGAACAGAGACCACTCTAAACACCCCACCCCAGCACAGTGGTACTCAGTGACTCATGTCATTATCAGCTTTGCAACTGATAGCAATCACTACTCCTTGTGCTTTCCTAAGCCTCATCCTTGAGCAGTAATTACAACTTATGATCTCTCAAGTCTTGTCCTTGGCAGGTAACCACAACCCCATTCACTGAACTCCACAGCCCCATGACATACATAAGACCCCATAGCCTGTACAAGAGGATTGCTCTGGCTGATGTGCCAGGGTGGTCTCTCTCAGGGTTGTTACTAAAATAAACCCGCTCTGCATTTTCCTTATTTTTCCTAACATATTCTTTTTATGAATTACATGAAAAGAAAACAACACTACAGAGGACCCTGTGGATGCTTGTTAGCCCAGCGGTGAGCAGACTTGACAAATGGGCACATGATACTGAGCAGCCACAGTTCGATGACGCTCTCTGTCCTCTGCACCACCCACAGCCCTGGGGAAAGGGACAACTGCATAATCAGAACTACCAGGTGCCAGGACAAACCTTCACAAGGGACACAGCCTGTTAGAGCAGATGCTTTCTACCACTTCTTCTTGTTTAATCACTATCTCATCCAGAAGAGCTAAATTCAGTGCCAGGTCCCTGTGTTCTTGAGTAG
Source organism: Hydrochoerus hydrochaeris (assembly GCA_004027455.1). Classification (NCBI taxonomy): domain Eukaryota; kingdom Metazoa; phylum Chordata; class Mammalia; order Rodentia; family Hydrochaeridae; genus Hydrochoerus; species Hydrochoerus hydrochaeris. Next base: position 30,810 of record PVLA01014132.1, read on the forward strand.
CATCTCAATGTAGCTTTGACAACTCAAATAGAGATAAAACTATCTTCTTAAATCTTGTTGCAGTGGCCACGTAAGTTAATATTTACAAAACTGTCTCATGATGATCTTAAGAAAGGCACATTTTAAATTGTCAAACATATCTAATTCACATGTTCTGCTGACATCTAAAATCATCAGACATGCAACTGCACTTGCAGGAAACAGGTGTAGGAAGGATGGATGGTTGGGCATATTGCCCTTTGCAGTGAAGTGCAGGGAATGAGGTTGGTTAGATGGTTCTGCTCTTTCTCAGCTAGAGATGCTGGACTCACCATCTGTGACAGAAACAGGAAACACATGGAACAAAGAGGTGTGTGATACCACAGTGGCCAGCGCAGGCTGGTCTTGTGCCTTTGTGGCTCTTTGTAGCTCTGTGTATAGTACTATTGGGGCCTGACCTAGACTCCCAATCTCCCAAATATGTGTATGGTGAAGGCTTAAATAAAATGAGACAAGTGGTATGGTTTTAGGGCTCCAGAAGGGTCAAAATCCTTTAGTTGAGTTTAAGACTCTGAGGGCTAAGACAAAGACTTCTCTGGACCACCCATTTTTATTAGGTCCAAAACAAAGAGTGGGAAAATTCAAGAAAGCGCAGGCAATGAGTAGGACCTTGGGAGTCACTTTAAGGACTTCTCCAAGTAATTAATCCTGTCAATTTAAGAGAACCATCTTATCTTCATGACGACATGGTAGGAGTAAGACTGAAAGAGTAATTCCTACAGCTGCAGTCTCTATCCACTTAATTGACATTTGAGCCAAGTGTCCACAGCTGTGGCCTTTTCTTGCCTTTTGAGGTATTTCTGGCCTCATGGCCACTAAAGGCCTCAGCCAGGACCAGTGATTCATAGAGGTTTACTTACTATGAATCAGCTCCCGTCACCAGGCAAGGGGCCTAGGCCTAGGGTGGACTCATAGAAAAATATAGAAAGCCAGTTAACTTTAAATCCTGCTCCTAGCCACTTCATAGTGGTCTCCAGCATAGTACTTCTTTCTGAATCTCACAATCTTCTTACATGAAGAAACAGAGTCTCCACTGCTGAGGCACTTGCTTCTGAGATGGTAGAGGAGGCATTGAACCCCATCCTCCTGACCAGAGTCCCTGCTTTCCAGGACAACAGTGCCTCCCTGTCTACACTGTCTGACAGCAAGGCTGAGAGCGGTAGCTTTCGCCTCACACCATCTCTTTGGCCCTCAGCAGATACCCTTCCCTGGACCTCCAGAACCCCAGTGCTCAGACCCATTCTCAGTGCTCAGACCCCTGGCTGGTGGACCCCTCAGCCCTTGCTGCTGAACATGGCATGGCTCAGTGATTCACTGGAAGTCATCTCTGAAAACCCAGTTGTAGGCATAGAAAGAAATGTTTGAGTCTGGACTGGGAAAGGATTGTCAAAATCTCCGACTCCCTCTGTGTTCTTACTGGGGCAGTTGTGCCGAGTCTCTGGGATGCCTCCCAGATGCCCATGGCAACACAGTCTCAGGCCAATATTACTAGCAGCACTTGTTATAGCTGTCTTCAGTTTCTCAGGCACACTACATGTTTGCTGAATGAATAGATGACACGTTATGCCCCAAGAGAGAGGCCCAGGCATCCCCAGAGGCACTGTCACAGGTGCCTTTAATGTTCCCAGTGTCTGAGTCACACTCACAAGCTTGCCAACTGTTCAACATCATCTGTTCCCA
>PVLA01014133.1:0-32514 GCA_004027455.1 Hydrochoerus hydrochaeris
CAATGTCTTGAAGAAATGGTCACATCCATCTGTCGGGGAAACAAACAAGAAGTTGCCTCTCTGGCCCCCTCTCTGCCGCCCCCAGGACGTGGCTGGCTGAGCTCCCAGAGGAAACTGCAGACACGAGGCCTTGGGCTCCGCAGTCTTTTCTCTGAGATTGAAAGAATTGGAACACGGAGCTGGAACTCAGCTAACGCTGCACTGTGCTAAGGAAGAATTAAGGGGGAGTTTTATCGGGCCCTCGTGGGGACGTGGCAGATGGAACATTTCTAATGGGTTTAATTAGGGGCCTCATATGGAGACACTTACTGCACAGGCGGCCGGCAGGTGTGACCTTGTGGCGAGGGACCCAGGACTCCTGAGCTCAGCTCTGTTGTCCACTTAGTGCTGGCCAAGGGGCTGCGGCCCCCTGCCTCTGACTCAGTTCCTCATCTGTAAAATGGGAACTGCGGTGGAGCTCTCCCATGAGGTCACTGCGGTGACTGTCTGATAATATTGGGCACCTGCTAGACCCGAGACAAGTTAGCACTGAAATAATCATCACTACTATTACAACTTTCGTTCTCCTCGGCAACGCCCCTGATGAACATGAGCTAAACCTGGAGCTTCAAGTCCGCTTTCTGTTTTCTCAGCCCCTGATTGCTTTCTGCAGGTCAGCTGGGAAGTGAGCAAACAAGGCCGGTGTTCCCTGAGTTTCCCATCATGCATTTCTAAGCATCTCGTGTGGCTGGTGGTGGGAATCCAGGACCGGATGAGCTACCGAGACAGCCGGAAAGCAGAGTGCCGTGACTTCCATCTCTTGCACAGAAGTTGCCCAGTTGAGACCCTCTGGGGGCAGCGTGGTCTCAGCCATCGGCAGCGTCTCTGCACAGTGCGAACCTCTGGGCCCGTGGGAGCTGCGGTGTACAGGTTCACAGGTCTTCTGGGTTCGCAGGGGTGTTTCCAGGCTGAAGCCCCTGGGCAGCCGTTGGTGGCCATTGGGACCCCAGCGATGATCCCTCAGAGCAGTGCTGCCTGGGAAATCTGGGGAAAGTGACTTCGGCAGTGTGGACAGCGGGTGAGGGACTGGAAATTGACAGGGCCTGTGGAGCAGCTTCTGTGTGTACAGCAGGACACTTTAGGAGACATCTGAAGTGGAGGGAAAGGCAGCTGTCTTACACATGTGACAAGAACAGCAGCGTCACAAATTCCCCGGGAACGAGGCTGGTGGGACAGTCCGTGGGTGGCACCAAGAGCATCCTCTTGCCACAGTCTCTTCGCCTTTCTAGCCAGTCAGGTAGAAGTGGAGGTAGCCATGCAGTCTGGGAAAAGGCGCACACCACTTTCTCTTCCACTTTCCTGCTCTTCCCTCTCATGAATACTATTGGGATGGCTGGAATCATTGCAGCTCTCTTGTGAGTAGCAGAAACAATGCAGAGATAGCCCAGGTGGGACTGAGCTTCTGAACTAAGTCAAATTACCTCCTTCAGGAACGCTTGTGATACAACAAAAGCATACTGTTATTTGTGGTCAGGGTTTCTGATGGGCGCAGACAGAAGCATCTTATCAGACACAAAGCAGCACCTTACTTTGCACACACAGTGCTAACCGTGCTCTCAGCCAAGAGGAAACTGGTAAGAGCAGGACCAGTTTTCCAGCTTCGGAAAGCACTGTTCCACCAGGTCTTCTCCTTACACTGAGCTTGCGCTGAAAAGCTCGGTCTTTACTTTCTTAAAAATCTCAGTTTTCATCGGGAATTATATAAAAATATATAAATAACAAATGAGAAGCCACCCATCGTTCCAGAAAGAACCACTGAAAATTTGTTTGCAGGATTTCCCTTCCACTGTGCCTCTTCAAAGGACAGCTCAGTAGTGTGTGTTACAAACACACGCGCGCACACACACGTACACATTGATTTTCTCTCCCGACTACATGTATAAAACCCAGGCTAAAGTCTTACATTAATTCACTATTTAGTGAAAACCTCACTGACTAAAAGGAGAACCCAGCTTTGCGCAAAGCGTCTTCTTTCAAGTTTGCTGCTTGCTGTGTGAATTCATGCGGGACCCTTTCTGCCCTACCAGCCAGCTCCTCCGCAGGCATAGCTCCGCCTCCCGGCAGCGGAGGACCAGCAGCTGATCTTGCCAATGGCACCATGGTGCCATGAGGAGGCTGCAGGGCCCGGCCCAGGCACCGCCTCCTGAAGGTGACGTCCTCGCTCATCCTTGTTGGGTCAGAGCTGCACCAGGGTTCTCGTGCAAGGCAGGAAAGTAACCCTGACTCCAGCCCTGCTGTCCACTTCATCTCCTGGGCTCCTTGTAGCCCTGGCGCTCACAGCTGATGTTGACTCTGTGCTTCTAATTATTTAGGTCAAAACCAAACTCCAGGAGAGCACAGGCCAAGGGACACTGCTCTGTGCCGGGGTGTGGGGGCTTGGGGAGGCTCCCCACATCTGAAGCAGCTCAAGTGTGCAGTATTACTTGATCTGTCCAAAGCCATCTGACAGATGCACACTGTGTGCCTGCCGGTGACTAGAACCGGGGGACAGAGCTGAGGAACACATGTGAAGCCCCATCCTGGCTGAGTTTACCTCCAGGGAGGAGAAGTCATGGCAGCAGCAGCAGCAGCAAGGACAACGGCACAGCAGTAAATCCATGCAACACTAGGCATGTCAGACTGTGTCTCCCACATCCAAAATGTAAAGAGGAGAAGAGAGACCGCTTGCTACTGGAGGACAAGGTCCGCTGACCCAGGGAGAGAAGGAGGAAATGGGACCGAGCCAGATGTTGCCCACATACATGGCGCTGTGCAGGAGTTGGGGGTGGGGGTCCCCCTGAGTGGAGCCAGCATTTGGTGGAGAGAAGGACAAGATGCTCCAAGAACAAAGAGAACAGCAGATTTTTGTCATTTTGCTGTGGGCTAAAGCCTGGTGAATCACATTGCTCAGGGCCACAGTTCCAGGGATGTTTCTTCTTGTGACCCAGGACTTAGATTGCCAGGTGACCGCCATCAACTGGTCCTGGAGGATGCTGAAGTTTTGTGTGGGTGACTCTGTGATCCTGAGCAAAGCACCCCGACCTGGGACCTGGGCCTGCTGGTAGGGTCCCAGCACTTCAGGCTCTTGGGCTTTGGCGGCTTCTGGAAATGCACAAGGGTTGGGGCAGAGAAAAGTGGAGAAAGAAAGAAAAGAAATCACAGAGAAGCTCTCACAGGCAATAGGCTTGCGTTGTGGTCTTGCAAGGAACGTCTTCAAATGACCAACATGTACCCCTGCAGAGAGCAGGAGAGTCAGGCCCAGAGTTAGAACAAAAGGGGAGACGGAATATGGAAAGAGAGAAGCCAGACCGTCCATCCCCAGGTAGCTGCCCTTCAGCTCTCAGGGAAAAATCCACGTCCTTAGCCGATGTGGCCTTCTGGTCCTTGGGAAGGAACCAGACAACCGTGCATAACCCACATTTCAGAGGTGGAACCCACAGCAAGGCCAGGGGAGACCAAGTTACGCAGGAGTCAGCGATGTGACCTCCAAACTCTGCAACCCTTCAGGTGACTGAGAGTCACGTCCGCAGGATTTCTCAGGGGAGCAATTTCCCATTCACGCAAACCCACTGCTTGTGTGGTCTGATCAGACTCCGGTGAAATGTGCCGGGCAAAGTAGTGAGTGTCCACTGCACAGGGGCTTATTTTGTGGTCCTGCCGCTGTCCCACCACGGCAGCCCCTGACAGTCTCATTCAGAGAAGGCCTTGCTACCAGAAGCCATCTGACCACAGACCGGAAGGTGAAGGCAGCTTCCGAGGTGAGGGAACTGAGCGCTCTGAGAGCAGAGTGCCCGGCCAGGACCCGAGTCCTCCAGCAGCTCAGATCTGGGCTCATCGGGCAGAGCTGCTTCCCTGCCCCCCGCTGAGCACCCCGTCCCTCAGTCCTGCCCCTGGGTGTCTCCTCTGGGACACCGCAGACTTCATCCCGGCTTGAGCTTCAGGACTGCCAGCCCAGGTAACAAGAGTGGGACATTGTCCGGATCTGGGGGATCTGTGGAGACCCCGGGGGGCAGATCCAGCTCAGGAGCCTGCGGCTGCAGCCAGCTCTGAGCACGCTGGCTTCTCAGCTGCTCTCTCTGTCTCACTCTCCTCTGTCACCCAAGCTTCCTGGAGTAGAGTATCTGGGCTCACACTCCCTGTGGGGACCCAGGTGAGGCTGCCCGTTGGAAATGCAGAGGTGTCTCAGCCCCTCGTCCATCTCCTGAGGGCTCAGTGGTGGAGGAGGGGCTGCAGCGGAGGCCAGGGAGCTGGGGTGGGAAGGTGGACAGCACGGCCTGCCCCCAGGGGAACCTCGAGAGTCGAATTTCATTGGCTCCCGACGGGGACACAGCACATGGTCCAGGCCTGAGGGGTCTGGGGGGGGCGCCTGGTACAGGACGCAGACCCAGTTGTGTAGACAAGGATGGGTTCTGTGAAAATAGCTGGAGAGCAGGGACTCAGGGCCTGGAAGGACCAGGGCATGGAGCTGAACTCAAGCCGGCTGGTCCTGCAGCAGCCAGCAGTCGGGGTGAAGTCGGAGAGCGCTGGGTGCTGAGCGGATGTTCAGAGGAGTGACCCAGAGTCCAGAGAGCACCCTGACAGCGTCCTGAGTGTGGGGTGCACAGGATGTAGCTGGACACGGCAGGGGCTGGAGGGAGGATGCAGACATGAGGGTCAGTAGGAGGGAAGATGGACCATGTGAAGGGGCTGTGTTTAGTGGTCATATCTAGCCTCTCTCTCTCTCTCTCTCCCTCCCTCTTCTGTAGTACTAGGGATTCGATCCCTGGCTTTCAACCAGGGATACATCTGCAGCCCTTAAAGTGTTTTTTGTCTTGATACATTTCCCAGACTGACCTCATACTTTCTGCCACGCTCCTGCCTCAGCCTCCACTGCTACCCTTACAGGCGTGCAACACCATGCCTGAGCTCAAACGTTCTTTTTCTACATTGCTTTATTGCTTACAGGACTTGTACTCTCCGCCCAGGTTTGGATAATCTACCCTTCCTTATGTCTGTCTTTGGAATACAGACTCAGGCAGACACCCCATTTGTGGGCAATCACATGTGAACATATGTTTGTATGTGTGCATGTGACATATGGATGTGTGTACATCTATACCATGGTTGTTTGGCTCAATAGAAGGAAAGAAAGAACACCATCTGCTCTGTGGAGCCTGAGTGGCAGTGCTGCTGGTTCTGAAAAGCGATAAGACAATACGGGAAAATGATGTCATTCGATTTCCCCCAAAACTGCCATAGAATTATACATGTGCATATTTTTAAAACCAATTGCTGTACCCCCCTGTTAGACTGTTTCTGCCTGACCTTACCCATCCCTCTCAGCACACTGCACAGAGATGCCCAGTGTGACCCATCCCCCTCAGCACACTGCACAAAGATGCCCAGGTGTGACCCATCCCCCAGTGAATAACCCCAATGTTGGGTTCTTTCTGCCTGTGAGTGTGTGTGTGTGTGTGTGTGTGTGTGGTTTCTCAAGTCACGAACTCCTTAAGGACACTGGGGATTGAGCACATGGTTGAACCCAGAACCTCCATGCAGAGCTATGCTCCACAATCATTACTGTTAATCAGTCTTCTTTCCTTTGTGACACAGCGGCTCTCTGCGCAGCCCGGAGCCTGGGCTCGCTCTGCCCGCGGGCTGGATGCCTGGTGTGCACCAGCACACCACTGCCAGGTGTGTTTCTCAACCATCTGGAAACACAGCAGTCTGGAAGGTATCGCCTTGGGCCTCAGGTTGGACCTTCCTCCTCTTTCTCACTAACACAGAAGGAGGAAGAGAACCTTGGTGTTAAAGGTTGGTACCCGAAGGTGATGTCCCCATCCCTCTCCCGTGGCCCTGCTGCCTGCGAGCGGAAGTGAGCTAACCCTTCCTGGGGTAGGCCCACGCACCACAGCATTCTGTGGAGTCACTGCAGACAGGACACCCCCATCCCTTCATTCCGGCTGTGTCCTGGCCACGAAGACACCCTCGGGTCAGAGTGTTTGACTCCTAGGAGGCCCGTACGGAAACAGAAGCCAGCCAGGGGCTATGGGCAGTCCAGGAATACTTTCTGACTAAATTTTCCCAAATTAGTGTCTATTAACTGGTGATTTTCATATGAGAGGCCTAGGGAAATGGTTTAGGGCTGTCATGGGAAGCCACAGAAAGTTCCAGGTGGCCTCAGTGGAATTCTTGGGGTCCTGTCTCTGTTCTTCACTCGTTTGGCTGCTATAGAAGTGGCTATTTTCTAAACGGCATCTCAGGGTGAAGGGAAGAGGGGAGGTGCCCTCCCGTGACTTCTCTGTATGGGTGGTGATTCCTCAGCGCAGAAGATGCAGTGACCAGGCCCATCTGTCAGGACGACAGGTGTAACTGCAGCTAGACCAGCAGCTCAGCTTTCCAGCTGTGGGCCCAGGGACCCTGCCCATATGCCTGGCTTTCCGTTTGGAAAAGGAAAAGAGAAGCTAATTCATTTTGATCTTGGATTTGGTCACTTCCAAAACCCCGGGGCAAATTTTGTAAAGAACAAGGTGTTTTTCATGAGACAGCAGCTGGGAGACACTTTGTCACAGCTGCTGGTATAAAAATTCCTGTTAATTAATTCCAGGGTCGCACCTGACCCAGTGTGCCCAGCTGGTGACAGAAGGGAAGGAGAAAGCAGTGTGTGTGGGTTTGCCCACCTCACCCTTGCCCTTACAAGGTAGGGGCAGGCCAGCTTCCTGGCTCACCTGGGCCTCATCAGAACCAGTGCTAGACTGATGTGTAAAGGTGCTTTTCAGCTTCTGCATGAAACTGAACACAATGGTTTGGGGTTAAACAACAACTGGTTTCTTTCATATTCTGCTTTCACTGAAAATCTCTTGAGTTGACATACACATAGCCCAAATGGCCCACATTGGTGATACCACTGGTAGATCCAGGGATAATGAGGAGTTTGGAGCATAAGGGTGGCTGAAGGGTAAAGCCTCAGACTCACACCAGGTGTCAGGGCAAGCTCTGTCATTATCACATGACCTGACATCATTTGCAAAGCATTTCCTAAGAATTAAAGTGAAACACATTTGCAGAGCCATTTTTTATTTCCAATGTATAAATACTTACAAGAGGTGCTTGGACCTACGTATTTCTCAACCACTTGTACTGTGCTTGAGGGTTCACTTGCTCCATCCTACCTTTCCCTCACAGCAGATTTGATGTCCTTAATGATAGACTTTTATTGAAATAATTCTTTCTCAAGGTCACCAGAATAAGGCTACAGAATGAATTAATTTTATGACAAACCTTTTGATTAACATTTATCTGTGTTCCCTGATTCTAAGTTCAGTGATGTCAGGATGTGATTTCTAATTTTTTAATTGACCCAGTGAGAGCAGAGGAAAATGGGATCTGGCTTCCCAGACAGGCTTTAGTAGGGTTCTTCTGGTGAAGGTGAATATTTTCACACAACACTGACACTGAAGCAGCCCACTTTGCATCCAAAGCAGATCAAGAGAATGAAGTCTCACTGTAAACACATCTCAATATGGACGGAACAGGGATATTTTTCCAAGCTACAAATCACAAACATCTGTCTCTCTCAGTTACATGGGCGACCATAGCTTCTTTACCATTTCTGACCTTGTCCAAGCCTGGTCCTCCTTCCACTCATTGAAGATGGATGAAGGTGGTCCCTCACAGTATTTCTCCACCCTCCAAATGCACCCCATTCAGAGCAATCCCTGTAACTAGCTCTTTCCAACCCATCCTGCTGGGTTGCATCCTACGCTGTGCTGAGAGAGATACATGAGATGTGCTCAATGTCAGGGATTCCAGCATTACCTCAGGCAGCTTGATTCCATTGCTGGGACACGATGCCTGACATAAACAATGTGCAAGAGGAAAGGTTAATTTTGGCCAAGGGTTCAGACATTTCAGTCCATGGTCAGCTTTCTCCATTCATTGCTTTAGGCCCAGTGCAAGCAGAAGTGTGGTGGTGGAAGGGTGTGGTGGAGCAAACCCACTGGGCTCATGGCAGCCAGGAAGTAGCTAGACCGAAACAGTGAGCCCAAGCCTTCAGCACAATAGGCCTTGGGATACTTTGTTTCCAAACCAGAATAAGTGTCTTTTCTCACTCTGGCAAATACTTGAAACTGGACCCACAAATTTAAAGAGTAATTGTATTAAAAAACATCACCACAACCAAGTCCGAGGAAAAGTGGAAATGTACAAGAAAATTGGGGAGAAGAAAAGATGGCCAATTGATAGGTAGCATGATAGAAAGCTTCTCCGAGAAAAGCAACTCAAATGCTAGAATTTAACACCATGGAGAAGACCAGGAGAGGGATTCTCATGACCCAGGAAGAAACTGAGGAAAAAGCAAAAGAAAAGAATTTAAAAAGAAGTGTGGGCAGAGGGCTGGAGCTGGGTGCGCTCCTGTCACTGTACTGGGCACATCTAGAGTCAGGTGACTCACGATCGAGCTGAGGTTGTGGCCCTGCCAAGAGTGAGGCTGCTGAGCCCGAGACCCTTGGTGGGAGGAGGCACTGCAACAGGGAGTGGAAATGCGAGTCGGCTGCACGGACTTTGGTGAGTGCTGGGAACTGAGTTCCCCAGAGCAGGATAAACGGCTAGACCACATATTGGAGTTGGGCAGGACCGGCATGAATGGACAACTGAAATGGCATCAGTTGGCTGCTCCTGGCCCAAAGTGGACTAATGGGATCTGCTTGGGCTGGACCATGCCCCTGGTCAGGACCCAATAGCCAGGGAAGAGGTTGTCCCAAACTTGTGACATCCACAGGGCACACACTAACATGCTGAAGACACTCACTGGTTGACTGTCTTAGAGGGAAGGGGCTGGCCCAGATTGCCCCTGCATGCACCTCCCAGATCAACAGCAAACTGGAGAGAGCACCTATCCCCTAGCCAATACACTTCAGAAAAACTGTAAGCAATATGAAAAGGTCCTGAGACCTCCACCGTTTACCTGTCTGAAAGAAACCAGAAATATGACAAGACAAAGAAACAACAAAAAGCCTCCAACCACTGACCCAGGGAAAATAAGTCCAAGAGAGGTAAATACAGAGGAGGTCGAGGGCAGCAAACATGCAGTATCAGACATGGCCTCATCAGAAATAAAGAAATACTGCCATGACCTCATTGACGAACTTAAATCTAAAATTTAAATTCAGATGAAGCAAGATATAAGACGATTAATAAAAGAAATGTCGGGCACTCCTCAAGAAGACACAAATGGAAGAATGGAGGAACCCAGAAAAAGGAGAGAAACTTTTGATGAAGAATATACACAAAATCTAGAATACATGAAACAGATCCAAAGAGAATATCAGGAAATTAAAAACTCCATTGAAAGCTGGCAAAACTTCTTGACAGAAAGTAAAGACAGACTTTCAAAACTTGAAGATAGATTTGCAATGTATGATTGCGAAAGGAAGGATCTCTTAAAAATAACAAGGAACCAGGAACTGACAATGCAAAGGTTAGAAGACGACAAGAGGATTTATAACTTAAGAATAAAAAACATTAATGAAGAAGCAAGGACAAATACAAATGAAATAAAAAGGCTATTCACAGAAATAATTAAGGAAAACTTCTCAAGCATAGGAAATGGAAGTGATGTTCAGATATATGAGGCATACAGAACTCCACAACCAAAACAGATCTACACCCAGACATATAATAATCAGGATCCCAGAAATCCATCACAAGAACAGAATATTAGAAGCAGTCAGAGAAAAGAAACAGATTACCTATAAAGGAAAACTCATCAAAATCACTGCAGACTTCTCGATCCAAACTATCAAATCAAGAAGAGCTTGGAGCGAAGTATTCCAAGCCCTGAAAGAAAATAACCTCAAACCCAGATTGATGTACCCTGCAAAACTGTCCCTCAAAATTAATGGAGAGACAAGATATTTCTACGACAAAGAGGAACTGGGGTAGTTCATGACCACCAATCCAACCCTGCAAAGAATACCGAAGGACATTCTAGAGGGAGAGAAGAAAATCACCAGGATTCCAGGAACAATGGCAGAAAGGTCTCAATGAAAGGGGCAGACAGTGGAATGAAGGAGAAAAGTAAACAAGAACGACAGAAAAATAGCATAGCAGAGATGAGGCAGAGAAGATTGGCTATATCACTGTTTTGTTTTCACTGATTTTATTCAAATCTGGTATGGTTGAGGGTGTCAAGTCTGGGAACAGGGGCAACTACTCTGAAGATGACAGGATTCAATAGGATACCCATTCTGGCTTGATTATTAACTGCCTTTGAAGTCCTATAATGTCTCCAATGTTTGGTTTTTATTAATAGTGCTATGTATTGCTATGTTTAATTATACTATGCCTGATGATATAGACAATTTTATTGAAAATAACAAGAGACATCATAGTAACTACTAGATCACCTAGTACTGTGGTTTTATATGTCCTTTTCATTTTGTGTTTTTCTAGGAATTTGTTTTGTTGACTTATTTTGATTTGTTTTTCCCTCTAATACAGAAAGAATAGGTATACGTGTAGAGACTTATACATGTGTAGAACTTCTAAACAGTTTATGAGAATTGATTACAGTTATTGTAAAAAAAAGAGAGAGGAAAAGAAAGTATTCTAAAGGATATAACTGCATGTATGTTTAAGTGTGTAAGATTGGTAACCATATTACTAAGTTTTTGTTGGATAGATGAACAGATCTGATTGCAGTCTCACTGTTTAAATGTTCACTTTGTATGCTTTACTTTTGTAACTCAAACAACTACTTCTAAGAGGAAAATATGTAATTGTCAACTAGTGATTTCTTACTGTTTTTTTTTGAAATTATGTATTATTTCTACCCTCTTTCTGCTTCATTTCTTTCTCTTTAAATAAAAAAATCATCAAACAGCATGTATTATTGATATTACCTAATACTGTCCCACACTGTCAGTTTCTCATTGGAAATAAATACTAAAATAAAGAAAAAGAAAACTTTAAACAAGAGCAATTTCAGTTCACATAGTTCGCATGGACTTTGCTGACCTAGAACTCCAGCAAGGCGCCGGGTGGAAGAAGGAACAGGATCCTGGCAGCTGAAGGACCCTGGGAGCTCCACAGCTGGTTCTCCTGGTTCGTCCCTGTGCTCAGCTGTGCTTGATCCTTGCTGTGACAGCCGTACCAGGTGGAAGCCAGTATGATCCCTTTCTGCAGATGCAGACTACAGATGGTGACAGAGGCTAAATGACCCTCACATCCCAGGGTCAGAGAGTGACAGCCTGCTCTTGGAGTCCTCACACTTCACACTTCATGCTCAGGGAGGGCTCGCCACCAATTGTCCCACCACCAGCCTGGACTTAGGTATTTTTAGGTGAGTCTTTGGTTGGCTTTAAGATGTGGCCACTGGAGAGCCACTGGTGCAGATCAACACCCAGAGAGGGGTTAACCTGTCCCCATTTGGCCTGGACAAGTCCCTTAGGGACAGCATGACACCAGGGAAGCAACCTGATGTGCCCTTGCCTCAGTTTCCTTCTCTGCAGAGGGATGACCACAGTGCCCACCTGGGGGTGCCGCCCAGAGTACTGAGTGTGTTGACGGCCACCAAGCTGGCAAAGGAGGGCTCAGCCAGGAGGGCATGCCGGGCAGGTAGCTATCAAAAGATCATGACCTTCACGATGAACGAACAATGGGACAGAAAGTTTCAAACCGTATAGGGCTGCATTACTCATTTTCAAACAAAATCACATTCAGGCTGAAGACACCGTCTTTGGCTCCAGTCACATTATCCCCCTGGACACCCAGGGACTATGCAGGACACAGAAGCCCCCGCCTGGGCGGCTGCTGGCATTAATTTTAACAAAGACACAACCCAGTTTCTCATCCAAAACGTGAAGTACAGCTCCTCCTCCTCCCCCTTATCCCGTCTCCTTCCCCTCTCCCTCCTTCTGAATCCTCTTTCTCTCTCTCCATCCCTTCCTCACTCCTTCCAAGAAATTACACTAAAATTTGAGTGAGTGAAATGTGCGCGTGATGTGATTTGCCTTTTCTGTTCTCCAGGGAGGTTCCTAGAACAAAGAGCAGTGATGTGCACCCAGTATTTAGGGACATTGAGTTGCTATTGCTGTTGATTCTCCTGGCTGTCTACTCTGCGTGGGGTGCCCCTGCTCATCTTCAGGGGGCTTTCCCAGCCCCTCTCGATTCCTCAGCTCCTTGGAGTCTTGTTGTCTTTGCACTTTGCATTTTCCTCCCCACCTGGTCTTGGTTCCCCTGCCCAGCTCCCTGACACCACCTGCGTCTCTTCAGGTGGATTCCGGCAGTGCCACCTTCACTTCCCAATTTCTACTCTAATTGGATGCGCAGGGGGGATACAAATTGCATTAATTATATAATCAATTGTCCATTTGCCAAAGCTGCTTATTGGATTTTCCTCCTGAGAGCGTTGCTGATGTCTGATGCTGCAGGACTTTCACTTTGCACTCAGAAAATCAGAGCCCGGAGGTGCTGCTGGGCTGCTCCTGTGCGGGCTTTGTTTGCTGTGAGATGATCTGTGTGTGCTATGGGCACCTGTGTGTGAGGCATGAACCCTCTGGAGCTGCTCCAAGGAGGAAGTTCCGTGCTGGGAGAAAGACGCTGGCGTTTGCATGTAACAGTTTCCTGTGAAAAGTCCCCACTGTCCACAGCCCCAGAGTGAAGTCATCCGGGACCAAACACATCTTTGGCGTTTAAATCAGTTTATTTGTTATATTTTGGGAACCATCTGGTCTGTTATATTTTGGGAACCATTTACACCTGGATGTCTCTGTTTTCATGAGGTTGAGTTGGTGGCAGAGACTTGATTTACTGTCTATATGTAGCCATTTCTCTTCGTTTGCACGGAGACAGGCACAGTGTACCAGAGCCTGGCGGGCATCAGCGGAATTACCCAATAGTTCCAACGTCTCAGACACAACCAGAATGAATGAGTAGACCAGAGGTTGTGAGAGGGCCAGCAGCAAACTCTGGTGTTTCCCTGTCTGGGTTGTCAGTCTTATCCTAAGTACCCCAAGAATTTCAAGGCTGCACTCAGTTCGCTGATTTTGCAATAACTTCTCTTAATGTGATAAAACAGCTCACGGTGTTCATGGCTTTGGAGCCCTGGAGAGCCAGTGACCGCTGAGAAGTAAAGCCCGGACCCCTCTCCTCTAACTCTTGTGCACATCACTTTTCCTGTATATGCTCATAGCACGAGGGATGCTCGCGTGTTTTCATGATGGACCAAGCCCTTCTGGTGCCTTCTTGGATGCTGAACAGCTCAAAGCCCAGGTCAGGGCTCTTCTGTCTAGAAAGACCTTCTCTGCTTGGCTGCTAGGACACTGTCCCTCTGGTTCTTATTCCAGGTCACGGCTGCTGATCTCCGTCCCTGCAGCACCTCCATCCCTCCCACTCCATTTGCATCTGTGTCCTGATCTGCACCCAGGCTCAGCCCTCCTGCTGCAGAGGGCAGGCCCTTGGTAAGAGGAGACCCTCATGGGGACAGAGATGGAGGGATTCTCAGACCACGAGGCACCAGGATCTTTCCAAGGATGAAAGGCCTACAGGAAGAAAATCCCCTAAAATGTGAGGGACAAGTCTTGGCTGCCATGCCACACTCAGTATCCAGTGGAAGTCACCAGATCTTAGCCTGCTCCAGGGGTACCACGGAAATTAATCTTGTCTTTTGCCACTGGGCCAGTCTGATTTTCTCTGTCAAATCCAGGTCCCCTTCTGCTCTTTTCGTCTGTCAAGCTCTCCCGTTTTCTTTTGATTTCTAACTCTTCCTAACTCATCTGCCTCCACCTCTTGCTGAAATAGTTTTCCTGTGATAGAAGTGCATGAACTTAATCCATGAAGGCAGGCGACTTGAGGTCCCATCTACTCTTTGGGGAACGTTGGCTGATCCCATATTCTGACACCTGAATTTGATGATTTCCACCTAAATTTCAGAAAAGAACCCTTGGCTGACTGGAGACACTACCAACCCCATTTCCTACCCGACCCTTCCTATTTGAAGACCTCAAATAGGTTTGGTGATGGATAAATTTATTTCCAGAAAATATATTTACCTTGAATTCCAAAGTCGATTCCCAACTGTGTGCTCATAAATGGTTAAGCTTAATTCACCCAACACTGAATCCCACGTTTCCCCTAAAACCCCTCACACTGATTTTACCATGGCAGTAAATGTGATGTCCTTTGTTCCCAAGGCCCAGAAAAAAATATTCTAGGTACACACTCAACTCTTTTTCTGTCACAGTTCACGTCCAATCTGTGAGCAAACCTTATTGGATCTTTCTCCAGAAAAGCCCTCAGGATCTCAGCAGGTTCAGGACATCGACTGCCTCCAGTCTACTCACCACGTTCTCTCGGTGGTTCACAACGAAGCAGTCTGGAGGTCTGGTTTTATCACTGTGACTGATAATTCTGTCCTATTGGGAATTGGCTGGAAGCTTAGAGTCCAAGGGCTCACATCAGATTCTACAGATAGATATTAGCAGTAGGCATTCCAGTGGGGTTGTCTGTCCAACATCGGGCTGCAGACCTTAAATACATTTCATGACTCATTAGTGTTTAGTCAAAGAGCATGATGTGTCCTTAGTTCCTACCAATGGCCAGAAAGGAGGTACTGTGTGCATACTGGGCAAACAGGGCAGGTACTACCCAGTGTCTCTTCTGCCTGTTTTTCTCCAGTTACTCTTAACACAGAGCTATAACTTAACCCCTATGCCATGGAAGGGTCTCAGAGCCATTCTTCCCTGACGTCGGTACAAACTCCCAAGTCTAGAGTGAGCCGAACACAGAAGCTCACTTACCATCCACTTAGAGCGGCGCCGGTGAGTGGACGTGTGCAGTTAGTGACTCTGCGTAGTGTACCGAGGTTCTGTTTCGGGAAGATTTCTGTCCTTGTCCTCTGGAATTTATCATGGGAGAAACCTTCGAGAGCCTTGTGTGGCACAAAGCTTCCCTGACATATGTTCTAATCAGGCCTAAGTAAAAAGAGTCCTGCACTGGAACATTTCAGCAGTGAGGCTGCGGGTCTCCCTCCGGCTGTACACTTGAGTCACCCGGGAAGTGTCTCTTAGTTACTTTGTGTTGTTCTCAGGGCTGAAACCAGACCAGGAAATCTGAGTCATCTTTTGGGGGTGGGTTTTGTTGAGTCACCAGGGAGTAGAGCTTGAAGCAGGCCAGGTTAGGACAATGGAAAGGGACATTATCTCCAGACTCAGGGGGCTCAGAGCTGCACCCTTTTCCCTGAGCTCCCCGCCCACTCACAGAAGTTAACGCTCAAATAACTGCCCCGAGTTTCTTTTAAAATTCTGTTCTCATGGCACAGTTGAGAAGTCTGGCCAATCTCTGGGGTAACTTAACACACCTTTCTTCAGGGCAGTTTTGTGACTGTTTAGTACACCTTAAGGTGTCTTTAGTTAAACATGTGCATAAAGGAATTCAAATTCCTATGTTGTCTTTGGACATTCCAAGCACATTTTGATTCTATATTTCTGATGAGCTGCCCTTTACCAGAGTAATGGGCACCAGAACTAGAAGTAGAATTATGAAAGAAGGTTAGGGAAAAATTCATGCATTACACAGAATGCGCGCACATGCAGACACACACGTGCACACACACATGCACTCACGCACACACACACGCGCATGCAGACACACACACACACACACTCGCGTGCACACGTCACCTGCAGAATGCTGCCCCTCCCCTCCCCTCCCCTCCCCAGCATAAAACCCCACAGCTCCAGCAGTTGGAGCTCAGATTTTTCTGGACACAGCCATGGTTCTCTCCTAAATAAAATGTTCCCTCAATAAATTCTTCGTATAGAAGACTGTTATTTTTTTTTTTTTGGATGCTTGGAGATACAGTGATTGTTGTGGCTTCAGGGCAAGGAGGGAGTGGGAAGGCAGAGGAGAGCGGGGGCTGAAAATGATGAAGATATGACATCCCTGTACCGGTATCTCCAGGGAATGGAAATATGATGTGTTGCAACCGTATCATGACTTTTTGAGGGTGTGCTTTATGAATTTTCAATGCATCTAGGGAGTTGTTAAATACTTATTTAAGATAACTCATTTTTTTGTTTTGTTTTGTTTTGGTACCAGGAATCGAACTCACCATCTCTCACTTGCCAGGCAGGCACTTACGTCATTGAGCTAAAGCCCCTGGCCCCTGAAAACTCGTTATTTTTAAAGTTTTTATTTTTCTTGGTACATATGTGCAGTAATTAATGATTATACACAAGCTTAACGATCACATGGTTTCCCTTATTTGCGAAATGCAAAGTAAAAGTAAAGAGCAAAATAAAAGAAAATCAGAAATGGGGAGAGAGCAAAGGGAAAGGGGAGCGGGGAGAAGCGGAGGGGGAGGGGACATCAAAAGAACTAAGATGTGTTGTCAGGCGATTCTCAAATCAACACATGGAGGCCTTATACATATTTCTCTAATTTCTGTCCCGTTGTTTAGATCCAAGAGGTCAGGGGAAGTGGCTCTACTCTGGAAACCTGGCCACGGCCTGGCTGCGGGACTTCACAGCCTGCCCGCCCCCTGCATTTTTTGCACCTGTGAGCCCTGCAGCATCCCACAGAGTTTGTGATCCTTGGGGCAGAGCCAAAGCAAAGCTCCACCGGCAGACAGAAATCAGCTCGCAGGCTGACTCTGCCACCACCAGATGGGCTGATTCCTCAATCTCCATGCACTCGGCTGAACAAGGGAACAACTGCAGCCACTGGTGCCATCTTGATGACTCAGGGACAGCACACAGCTTTGTCCAGTGCTGTGACTTACACGTAGTCCCTGCTAAAATCATACAGCAGCTCAGCAAATGTGCGGCCCATGGACATCAGAAAAGAAAGCCATGAGAAGATGAGTCCTCAGGATGGAAGCGGTCACTAGGGAGCCACTGGCCGAGGCTGTCTCAGCGGCCTGCACTTCCAGGCTCTTCTCATCCCAAGCGAAGGCCCCGCCAAATACGCACAAGGGTTTCAGCTTGTTAACCTGATGGATGGACAGACGACAACACCCATGGTGAGACATTAATAAAGTGCTGCTTGCTTTTGTTGAATATCAGAAGCAACGTCTTCATCGTTCTGGAAAAGGGGGTGGAGAGGCTGTGGGTGGAGTCTTGTCATTAAGTTAGTGTTGGTTCACAGATCCTCTGAGCAGACGGGCCAGCCTCTCGTCCGTGGGAATCATAACTGAGATCCACAGGATGCCCGGAGCTTCTGAGCAGTGGATTCCACACGGACCCGCCTCCAGAGTACTTTAGAATAAACGAGGGATGAGGGGCTCCTGTCAACAAAATCATTAAGTCCCCATAGAAAGCTCCGCTCCCTGAGTTGAAAATATCAAGGGAGATTGATAAACTGAGGGGTTTTTTGCTCTCACACCACAAATCAAAAGGAAATTGGAAGCTGGTGTTTGCCGTTCAGCAAGTGTATCTTAGCTCGAGTTTTATTTTCTGCATCATACAAAATGGCAATTAAGTCCAGACCAAGATCAGGAAAATAAAATCTAAAAATGAACCTCCTGAGGACCGCATGTGAGTGCGGCCCATAGTAAATGCTGTGCGCGGCTTCCTGCTGAGATAGGGCGTCGCCACACGGAAGGAAAAGTCCCTAAGGGTTACTTAGTACTGATTATTCAGCTTTTTCTTGTGAAAGTTTCAAGCTCACAGTCAACCTCCTAATCGCGGGTTCTGCACCCGCTGACTGAACCAGCCAGAGACCTGCGATACTGCGCTCAACGCAGACAAGATGTATTTCTCTGGTTGCCACTGTCTACAAATGCAACAGCTGTTCACACAGTCTGCGTGGTCGGGTGTTGTAAGTAACCCGCAGAGAGCTTCAGGTGTAAAGAGGCTGCAGATCCCTTATACACAAATACTGTGCGCCTCATAGCAGAAGACACATTCGGTCTCCACCAGGAGGCCCCAGAGCCAATCCCCTTGATACAAAGAGGGGGTGATACCAGAGCGGGCAAGAGGACAATCCAGGGCAATGGGCCCTGTATTGAATGCTTTGTACATCTCTAAAATCCCCCGTTGTGAAATCAGGTACAGTGAACTCAGGCCTTGCTGACCCTGCCCCACTCCCCAAGGCATTGCTCTTTGATTTCTGCTTTACACCAAGATGTTTGCCTCTGTCCCTCCGTCCTTCTTTTCCGTCTCCAGTTTTGAAAGATTTTAAGAAAATAAAAGACATTACGGCAGCCATTGCTGATTTACTATCATCTGGCTTTCAAGTGCTACCATGCTTTTGTCCTTCTATTACCATTGGTTCTGTCATGTTGTGTCTTACTGGATTTTAATATGTAATAATATAAACAAATTTTGTATGGAAAATGAGATATTATAGTAGCCATTGTTCATTTTCTGTCATTTGGTTCAGAATGCCTTGTAATAGTTTCATTCTCTTGAATGCTTTTATTCCATTTTGTTATGTTTAACATTATTGTGTATGAAGCTATGCTCAACTATTTCAAAGAAAGAGATATTATGATGGCTACTGTTGATACCCAGTTGTCTTGCTGTGAAGTGCTGTGTTGCTTGTATTGTTCTGTTCTGATTTGCGTTGTTCTGTCCTCTTTTGTTTTATCCTCTGTAAAATAAATTTTTTTTTAAAAAAGAAACCCCCTCCCCCCCCAAAAAAAGAAAATGCAAGAAGAGAGATTCCGGTAAACTTGGTACAGAACAGAAGAGTTCTGGGGGAGTAACTGCGGGCAGCTCGGTGTGGTGTGAAATGAGCCCTGGCGAGTCTCCTGCACACCCTGGAGCAGCTCAAACCCCACTTGAATTGCCCAGGAGAAGACACTGAGGGCTGCTCCTCACCCGCCTGCAGGAAGCCAGCACCCCACAGCCCGGAGCTCCCAGCTCAGCGGGAAATCGCACAGCGAATAAGAATGACAGTGAAAACTCCCTCTAGGCATCATCTTCCCACTTATCTGACCATACTCCACCCATTTATTCAGTTTGGATCGTATCTCTGCCCCACTCACCCCTTTGGTCCCTCTCACTTGGTCTCTTTTTCCCCAAGACGTTCATGGGCTTCTGATGCACTGCAGGTTGACTCACCACTGTGTCTCTTGTTTACGTTCTGTCTCCGTTTCCTGAGGGGAGGGCTGTTGTGTATTTTGCTCACATTATCAAGCGCTTAGAGCCAGAGCTGCGATTCCCCTGCCACTGTCCTCTCAGCATAGACTTAGCAGGGTGCATCTTCCGGCTGGCTGACTGGAATGCAGCCAGTGTCACAGCTCTGACCTTGGGAAGGGACCGATTCTGAAGCCAGCCCTGAACTCAGAGGGCTTCAGTCAGTGGAGATGAGATGAGAGCCACACCTCAGACAGGGGAGTGACTCTGTCTGCATTTCCCTTAATGTTGCAGCTTAATATTTTTTCCCCATAATTCACAAGTCCAAGAGAACCCTAAAGCTGAGACTGAAGAATCTCGGTAGGAAGATTTCCCCGAAGTACGGAGCTTTCATGCTGCTCTGTTTTCTTGCACACTCTCAGTCCATCCTCTTTTCTGCTGTGTATATTTTCCCATTAATTTTTTATTGTAGGAATTAGAATTCTGCTTTCTTTTCCCTTCCCAAGGCACATAATCACAAACGCGGATTTCTCTTTACTCTGAACCTGTGAGGATTTTTGCACGAATAAACAAGAAGTCCACCAGCACTGATTCTTTACACTGATGGTCTTGTGCACTTTCATTTGGGATTATTTCTCTTTTGGTTGGTTTTCTGTGCAGGGTCCTCCCCACTCGAATACTTCAATGTGATAGAAAGTGAAGCCACTGAGCCTTCATGGCTCCTTCCTCACACCCGGGGGCCCCTCTGCGTCCCTCCCCAACACTGGCTCCACCCTTCTCTGGACTATTTGGGGTGTCACTCGTGCTGCTACCACCTAGACCAGGTGCTAACGTCCCTGCCCCCTGGAGGAAGGTGTCTCTGGGAAGCCTTGACCCAGACACACAGACACACACAGCGGACAAAGCTTGGACAGATAATTCCCTTGACAGGAGCAATCCGAATTGTGCGAAGAGTCATGGGGAAGTGTTAGAAACGGGGCAAGAAATCAGCCAGGAGGAAAAGAGACGGAGAAAGCAGCACACAGGGTAAACACAGACAGAGGAGGGGGCGGCTCTAGTCAGGCAGGGGAAGAATCAGGCTGTGGGTATCGGGAGCGGAGAGCAGCGACCACGCACTCAAGCACAGGTTCTTACCGGATCAAATGAAGAGAGAGATCCTTTCATTTTAAATGCCCATAAATCAACATTTATAGGCCAAGATCTTTGTTATCAGCTGCCCCCTAAATCAATTTTGATGATTAAAAACACAAATGTTTCCAAATTTATCTGAGTTAACAAGCAGGGTGCTGCAGACAACAAAAACATATTTTGAAGTCTTTTCATTAAGTTAATAGAGCAATTACAATTAATATTTTAATCCTAAAAATTAAGTTAGACCATGTTATCTCCAGTTAACTAGGCATAATAATAGGACTGAGCTAATAGAGTATCTCGCGGGTGGAATTAGTGGTTGTACAAACGCCTACAGTTGAAGTGGTGGACAAGAGGAGGCTGGGAACGCCATCTAAACCCGGTATTTTGATTTTCTTGTAAAGCCCAGAATCAGGTTATTCTCAGCTCTCGACGAGGGTAAAGCTGCCTGCAGCAGCTCGGAGAGAACACAGTCGGGCACTTGGGAGAACAGTGGGCCGCGGTCGGACGCTGACCCCGCGGAGGCCACAGCCGGCGCCCCTGCCTCAGGTCCAGGAAGTGTGTCCTGCGCTGTTTGCAAAGTATAGGAAAGAGAGAATGGCAGAAAAGAGTTCTGAGAGCCCTCACTGAAAGGTAGCTCCTGGGAGCGTGCACACAAGGCGATCTCTGCCAAGAGAAAAACGAGAAACCTCATTATTGAGAACCGAAATGCACGGAGATGGCTAATTCAGTTTTAAAATGAACTAAATAAAGTAAATGAGTGTTTCGTTTTCTAATTGTATGTGTTGTGTTAGGGGATGGTGATTACATTACCTTCTATTCTAATTGTAAATGGTTCCATGGAAGTATAATTCCAATACCACACTATTCTCCCAGTTAAGGGGAAAAACTCAGTACTTTCTCTTTAAATTCACTAAGTTCAGAAACAAAGACCAGGCTCTAACATAGGAGCATGTCCATTACCGCAGAGTCAGCCTCACCCTGCATTCGTCCTGGCCCCATGCCTTGATCGTCAGTACCGTGCCTCACCTCCGCCCACCTGCCTGCTCCACACATTTGATAAAGCTGGAACCTTTACAACGTGGTCTTTTGTGTCTGGCTTTTGTCACTTACAGTGATATTTTCAAATTTCATCTATGACACCACAGATACCAATATGTACTTTTAGTGCCCAGTCTGAATGTCACTGAGTGTCTACAGCCTTCTCTTGACCATTCACTGGCTTTCTGTACTTTGGACTATTACACACAGTGCTGCTGTGGACAGCTCTGCTGGGTGGCTGTGTATTGTCATTGCTATGACTTCATTTTTATGAAAAACTTTCCTCCTTTCACGATTGAAATAAACACGTTTCACCATCCTGGTGGTCTTGTTATGTTATCACTAAGTTGAAGTCTTTTAATATGTTTCATTGTTATCAATAAAACTCTATTGGTTACTATCAACGTATGAGTTGTTCTCAATACGACATCGATAGAGAAAACTCCATTTTTATTACCAGGATACTTTTTAATGTTGAAAATGGGAAATACTTCTAGACATAAGTGAAATCTCTACCTGCTTGTGTCCAAACAATGGAACTCCTCTCGTGCCTCCAGACCTGGAGATATTTAATTAAACATGTTATGATGACTCACTCATTGACTTTTCTTTATCTTCTAGTTATCCGCAAACTGCAAAAAAAAAAAAAAGTGGTAAATTTTCAAGCTATAAATAAGTGATTGGAATGCAAAGCTTGAGGCCCTTTCCTCACTGAGGTGAGAGAGGAGGCCTCCCACAGGCCAGCGAGGCTCCCTTGAGCAAACTCTGGTGCCGTGACACTGGTCTTGCTGTTCCCACCTCATCAGACATCAGGTATCCCGTGGGCTGTGTCACCCTGGGTGCTACATGACAGCACAAAGCTGCGTACAAAAGGGAGGTTCCTTGTCCTCAGATCCTGAAAGCCTGACCGGCCATTTCGAAGTGAAAATGTGGCAAGGGACAGAGCATCCTGTGACCTACACATTGTCCCCAGGAACCTTTGTGGCACCTGCCGCTCCTCCTGCCAGGGCCACTCATCCTGTGGCACCCTCCATGCCCAAGGCACAGGTGGCTTTACTTTAGGGAGGGATCTATCATCAGGCAACCTGGAGTAAATAAGATTTAAGGAAATTACCCAGAGCCCTTCCGAGAACTGCCTGCCTTCTGGGAGCATTCTGGAAGCAGCTTTTTAGTGTAAATTGCAAGCAGCGACACAGCATGCTTATGTATTTGCCAGTGAAGGCCTGCAGGGACTTTGCTAACCAGAACATTCCAGCAACACTTAGAGCTTCTGTGCTCTTTGCACACTGCCTCCTTCACTCAAAGATGAAACAAGCATCTTATAAAAGACCTGCTGGTCACATTCCCCACTGTTAGTCTAAATGCCGATCCAGTTATCCATCACTTCCGCAGTTGGGAGAGAACAGAAACAAAAGAAAACCTGACAAAAATTCTGCAGACTTCCAAAGAGACGCTTCTTGTTTGGGGTCTTACATAGAAATCCTCGAGGCACATCTCTCTCTTGTAGCTAAAAGCAAGTCCTGGGTTAGTCCCTAACATGTTGTTCTCCTTCCTTTATTTACAGTTGAAATCACATGTGAGCAATTTACTAACCAATGAAGAAAGAGCGGCAGGTGTGTGAAGTGTGCTGCAAATGCACTGGGCTCCCAAAGGGTGCTGAGCCTCAGAGAATGAGGTGTCCTCGGGGAGGCACCTGTGGACTCCTTCAGCACTGCCGGGCAGGGGTGAACTTACTCCCAGGGCCCAGAGGTGGCCCATTAAGGTCTTGGCCCCTTAGGGCTCCATGGGATTAAAGGCCGTGAACTTTCTGAAAGCAAAATCCCAGCAAGCCCCTCCCCCAGGGTGCACCCTCATCACCCACGAGCTGCTCCCAGGAAAGCGAGTCACATGACTCAGGCACACTGGGCCTCAAGCTCACTGTGGGGCGTGGCCTCTGGGGGAGACTTGGTCTCCTCTGGCGCTGTGGTGTGCACAGGGGAAGAAAGGGAAGCTCAAAGGTTCAGCTCAGTTTGCAAGACTGCACATGTCTTCAGCTGTAGCAACTGGACAGGGAGCAGGGTCCTGCCATCTGCCTACCCTGGACAGCAACCACTGTGAGTTCTACGCTATTAACACTACGTCACACCGGTCAGGCTACCACGCGAGCAAGCAAACTGCTTGTTACGTTTAAACCACAGGGGCACCCGATAAGACCAGCATTTGTGGATTTCAATATTCAGGAGCAGGGTAGCCCAGCTCAGTGCTCCAGAATAGCTGGCTGCAATCACTCCTTTTGTCTGAGGTGGTTACTGGTCTGTGGTAATGTCATTGAGTAACGCTGAATTGCAAGACGAGTCCCGCTACATGTTCGATGCTTCCTGGTAGAACAATTAGTGTGATGGGGAGATTCTAAAACATCACCTGAGTGCTTTTTAATCCCCATATCATTAAAACCACAGCAAGTTTCATTCCAGGAGCCTTTGCCATGAAATGCTCTCAAGATGTGATTGAAGAAAACACCAGAGTGCTTTCTCAGGACTCATGTGCTCTTTCCTTTTGTTGATGATCATTATCTGCTCCTAAGATAATAAACAGGCTCCTCAAAATAAGCCAACTCACGTGGGTCTGGTTAGGAATTATGTAGTGCACAGGACTGTTGCTATAGAAATTGCAGGCTCATAAATGTGGTTTATTTAATTATTTTAATTTTAAAGATAGTAAAATGCAACAAAACAAAATGGAACAAAACCAATCAAAATGAAGCAGCAACATTGGTACAGAACTTCAAAGGAGGAATGAAGAAAACAGTGGCTACCATAGTGTATCTTGTTATCTTCACAATAGTTGATCATTTCACCAGGCATAGCAAAATCAACTCCAAAACAAAACAGAATAAAACCAATCAAAACAGAACATTGAAAAAAAATAAAATAACCAGAATAAACCAAAACAGTGGGAATAATATTGGATTTCAAAGACAAGATGGAAGGAAATCCCCTATGTTTGCTATATTGCATGCTGTCATCCTCCCAAGAGATGCTCAGACCGCTGGCCCCAGGCCTGCAAAATCAACAACACAAGCATTTAGTTGCTTTATGTACTTATCAACTCAGCCTGTTCTCCAAACCCAGGGGTGGGGTGAGGTGGGGTGGGTGGGGGTGTTTTGATTCTCAGCCCGCACACTGGTAGGCTTGCAAGAGGCACTGACTTTTCTCTGCCTGGAACCCACGCAGCTGGCATGGCTCACCAGAAGGGCTGGCTAGTTGGCTTCATGTAGGATCCTCCCAGTCCCAGAATGGCTGATTCTTGCCATAAACATGGTTTGAAGAGGCACAGAGAGAAGGAACAAAGCACGAGTATAGGGTAGGTGAGGCTAAAGTTTGTAAAAAATGGTGGGAGAAGCGTTTCCCTAACGTCTTCTCCCTATTCTAAGAGCCAGGAAAGACGCTGATCAAAGCCCAAACTAAGGTTTGGAATGCGCCTTTGTAAGGTTGACGTTTGGAGAATCCCAGTGTGCAGGAAATATGGTTCCCAGGCAGGACAGACAGCACCCAGCCATCCCACCCCTCCTTCCTCCTGACTGGTTAGTGACAATGTAACTGATGATCCAGACCAGGGCACACTGAAGGGAGTCACCATCAATAATTCCATCAGAAAACAGGGAAAAACAAAAACAGACAAAAATACCCTGAATAGTAATACCAAATAAACCGGAGAAGTGCCCAGTTGTTACCCATGTTAGCGAGCACATGATCATGAGTCTATAAAATCAGAGACTCGGGTCTCCCCGCCCTGCAGCCTGGAGGGAAGAGCTCTTCCTAAAGGAGGAGGAGTTCTCAGGAAGTCAGCTCAAGACCCACCCGTGTCTGGGTCATGGGGAAATCCTGTCCAAGGGCTGGGTCACCCCATTTTCCCTGGAGGCGAGCGATCTTACTTTAAAGCACTGAGCAGATGCGCACTATGGGATAAAGTGGGAGGTTTTCGTACACGAGTACATGGGGGAAATTAGTGCATTCATCCTCCTAAACATTTATCACTTCTCTGTCATGAGAACACTTGGCACCCTAGCTTCGCGCTATTTGAAATGTGCAGCGTATTATGCTCTCATCTGACTCTAAATTAGTACTTACTAACCAACCTCTCCAATTCTTGAATAACATCTAATAACCAATTAGTTATCACAATTATTACAGTTCCTCTAGTAACCAAGTAGTCATTACAACTAGTACAATTCATTCCTCTAATTATCCTCTCAGCTTCTACGAAAGCATACAGTTCAGATTCCCCACATAAGTTAGATCATTCTGTGTTTGTCTTTCTGTATCTGTCTGTTTTTTGACTTAGCACAGTTTCCTCCAGGATCATCGTCCATGGTGTTGTAAATTACAGCATTTCTTTCTCTGTGCTGGCCAAGTAATATTCTGCTTTGTCTACCACATGTTCCTCTAGGTGGACGTGCGCCGTGGGCATCTTGGCTGCCTCTTTCCTGGCTATGTTTTGAATAGAGCTGCAATAGAGCTGCATTAAACCTGCAGACAAGCTTGTCTCTCTGACCTCCTGATTCTGTGTCCAGACCAAAGCTGCTGTAGGATTACAGGAGCTGATTCCTCTACCTGAGACTCAGCCTGGAGCTCTGAGCTTCACCAAGGGCCCAGACAGGTGCTTTGGAAATGTTGTATTTAATTTTTTCCCAAGGAGGCAGGCCCTGAGTGACCAGGACTCGTTTAGAGACCAGCCCTTGCTGGTCTTATTGCCTGGGTCTAAAGCCCCACGCTGTCCCTTGCTTTCCTGAGATGAGGAGAGATTCCACATAATCCCAAGCACAGTCCAGTCCGCTGCAGTTCTACACCTCATCTACCGTAAGGCATCTTCTATCCTCGGTCTTCTCTGCTGCTCATTTTCAGGACTCAGATCTTCCAACAAGAAAATATTTTTAACCAAACACAGAAACATAAATGCCACAAGATGTCAAAAAGCAACAGAACTGCCCTAAGTAATGCAGTGAGCAGTCCTTTATGAACACCCACATCTCATTTCCCCACTGGTGACAGATGTTTGGAGAGGTCAGTTGGCGATGCATCTTGCTCTGGGGAGTGAGGTTGAAAAGGTGCAATACAGTGGGTCAGAGGGCGGGGCACGCACGCATGCTGGGGCTTCAGGGGTTTTGAGTAGGAGCCGAGGGGACTCCCTGTGACAGGGCGGGGGTGTGGAGATGACCCTGTGGTATCTGGGAAGAGAGCAGCCTGTTCAGTGAGTGCTCTGCAGATGTCCATGCAAGCCCTGTCTCGTTTCCTGGCACGAATGGGAACTCTGATTTTAGGGTCCACTGGATTAGAAATGTTTCTCGGATGTGGCTCCTCTTACATCTTTAGTCGCTGCGGTGTTTTCTGTGGCTATGGCCAAGGCAATCTCTGCACCTCACTTGTTGTTTTCTGGAATACAAGTGAGTGGGGTGTGTGTGTGTGTGTGCGTGTGTGTGTGTGTGTGTGCGTGTGTTTTCTCAGTGCAATTAGAGTTGCTCAGGGCTTTCATGTTTTAATGAAAGCACCAGCCTTCAGAAACATTCATCAGACACAGGTGTCTGCAGTCAGCGAGTCGTGGCCCGGGGACTAACACGCATCTCCCCTTTCTGCAGCAAACTCACCGTCACACATGCACACAGCCCTCTGCTCCCAGGAGTCTCGTGTGCGTTGCTGTGAATTCACTCCATGTGAGTCTGCCGAGCTCTGCTCAGGGAGCTGGGGTGCAGGGTGGGCCTGGAATCCACAGGGTGGCCATCCCCAGGCTCGGCTTTCTGCATTCCTCGCACGTCCTGGGGTGCAGTTACACGTAAACTCACAGCGCAGCTCTGTTTCTCTGTCAGCATCTATGTATCCTAGGTCCACACACCCATACTGAGAAGTGCACATGCACATGTATGTTCACATGCACGTGTAAAATGCACGCATGTCGCGAGAATGGGGCTCCACAGGCACACACACAAGGCCGCATAGGTCAGCTGCAGAGGACTAGGAGGGACTAAGGCCCTGGCAGTACTTAGGAGGCCATGGCCGCACCAGCACCGCACCGACTGTCCTTTCCTGTGCTCGACCATTCTGCCAGCCAGGAGCAGGTCGCCCCTGCCATGCTAAGGAGCTCCCCACGCCCCAGCTGTCTCACGACACCGGCTTCGCCCAGGTCACACCTCTGACTCTCCGGAAGTCACACAGCCTCCCTCCCTTCCCATCGCCCCTCTGTGACACAGGATGACAGAGCAGCCACTGCCCGTGTCATCTGTGGGTCTCATGCTGGCTGAGGAAGAGAATGCAGAGGAGCTCGCCTGTCCCTATGAGAGTCTCCTTGGAGGTGACACTGGGTGCAGAGGGCCCCACTCTGTTCTGAAAGAAAGGGTCGGCTTGGGTGAGGAAGGTGAGGGTGGGGATGGGCAAGGCAAGAAGGAGCCCTGGGGCGGGCAGATCTGTGAAATCTGGTTGTCTGATTTTTCCTGAATAATGTGAACTGCTTGTGAATTAAGACAAGGCCAGTGGAAATTAGGGTCCAAGGGAAGTGGCCCTCATATCCCTGACTCTGCAGCCCGGATTTGGAGTACTATGGAAGAGCTGGACTCAGTGCTTACTGATGCACAAAAAGAAAGAGGGAGAGGGGGGAGGGGGAGGGGAGAAGGGATGGGGAATGAAGGGAGAGGGGAAGGAATAGAAGAAGGACAGAAGAAGGAAGGAAGGAGAGAAAAAAGGAAGGGCGGAGGGAGGAAGGAAATGGAAATGTTAATAAACTGCCCAGATTGGATTTATTTAGCATGAGTTTACTGAGATGCATCCAGTTGGACATTTTCTGCTCAGTACCTTTAAATTAAAATGTTCCTCTAGGGCAGTTATGGGGAACCCACACCCCTCAATGGTGCTGCAGAGGCCATTTGTACCACTGCAAGCTCTGAAAGGCCTGCCGTCACTGCCCTGGGGCAACTGATGTAAAAATCCAGAAGATTTTCTCCAAGGCCTTCCAGAGAGGGCTCCTTAATGCTGTGCGACCCTCCCCTGTGATCTGCAGGCTGCAGGGCCACCTCACGGCCTCTGCAGTGTCTCAGAGGGGACAAGGTGAGGCACACCGCGCGGTCTCTCTGAGCTGCTGATTTCCATGCCAGCGTGAACAGTGATGAGCACAAGGCAGCACCCGTGCCCTGCTCCTGTCCTTTCAAGGTGACCACGCCACAGTCCCAGCTTGGCCTTGAGCCTCAAGAATGTTTCTCAGTTATCCAAAAGCAAAGCCCAGCAGCGTAAACCTGGAACAGCGGATGTAAGGGTCCCATAGGTTTGGAGAGACCTGGCCACCACTTGTTAGGAAGCAAGAGAGGCTGCTGTGTCTCCCTTTGGCTGGGCTGAAGTAGAAAGAGGGACAGTAGCATCTGCAGCAGACCCCAGCCTAACGCACATGACTCACACATGGACTACGACATCGGTCCATGATGATTTCCAGCCACATAATTTGCTCCGGGTGGAGGTGGGCATCGGACCCGAGCAGCACGGGTTGGTTCCTCCCTTGAGCACCGAGCTACTCCTTCACAAGCCTGCAGAAGAGAAGAAAGTGGTCATTTATAGCTGGGTGAGTTAAGTGATGAAGCAATGAATCCAAAGCAATGGAGTAAAAATGGTGTGGATTACAAATGACTCGGGTGCCCACACTGCCCTGAGAGAGAAGGGGGTCTGCCAGGTGGGCCTCAATCAGCGCGCTGGCTCCTTGGAGCCTAGGGGGTAGTCTGTACGGGCTGGTTCCGGCAACACCCTCTACACCCACTACGCTTAACCCTGGAAGACTGAGGACACTACTGGGACTTTCTCTCATGAATACGCGAAGGACACCTTCGCGGTACATCACAGACTTTGATTTCTCCTGCACTGTCTGGTCTTCTAGTTTCTTTCTCGTTAATCAAATACACACATTCCATATATGTTCTCCTATTGCCTGAAGGGTGAAAGGTTTAACAGGGCCAGCAGGGAGCAAGCATAAATAAACAAATAAATAAATAAATGGTGACATAAAATTGACAACCAAATGTGCGGCACACTGTGAATCATCCCGGCGGGCCCCAAATGTTCAGTAAGGCCAAAGAAAATATGAAATATTCCATGTGAATGCCAGCACATCATTACAGAGCTGCATAACAAATATACCTCGCACTCAGTCATCTAGAGGACCCATTTATTATTTCACAAGTCCCTGACTCAGTGTGCTCTGCTGATCTTGGCCGGGTTTCACCTCATGATTTTTCCGATTGCGTCTGAGACCGGCTCACACCGGCACTGGTTTATCCTGTGGTTGGCTGACTGGGTCTGACTTCCGGCGGGAAGGCTGCTCCACGCTCCCTGGCCCTTGATCCTGAGTGGGTTGGCCCAGGCTTGTTTTCATGTTGAGGCTGGTTCCGGGAGGGAAAGCAGGAATGTGCACGATTCATTGAGCCCTGGGATAATAGGGGACCACTGTCAAGTCTGCTTCATCCTGAGGGCCAAAGTGGGTCCCTGGGTTACACTGGAGGAAAGGGTGGGTCCTGGGTTTCCCAGCAGCCTTTGACTGAAGATGCTGAGAAGCGGGCAGGCACGGTTCCTTGTCTCCTGTGCCCTGCCAGGCAGGCAGCGGGCGGCAGCTTGAGGAACGCTGGGGAGATGCAGAGATGCAGGTCCTGCCAGGCAGAGTTGGCAGGAAGAAATACACATCCGGGTGTGGCAGCTGCTCCTCTGGCGCATGCGCCTTGGTCCTGCTGAAGGGCTCGGCTACCCCTTGCCTGACCTTCTGGTTGACCTCAGGTTGCAGCTCACAGGTAAACTCCTAGGCAGACCCTCTCTTCCCAGGACGTTCTGGTGTCTTCCCTCCCCTGCAAGAATGTTCACATTTCCTGAGTCTCCTAGAGGAGCACTGATCACATGGCCCAGGGCGGTGTCACACACCTGTAATCCCAGCTAAGTGGGAGACTGGGGCAGGGAGATCACAAGTTTGAGTTCAGCCTGGGCAGTTTAATGACCCAGAAAGACTCTGTCTCAAAATTGAAAAATAGAAAAGGGCCGGGATATAGCGTAGTGTGACAGCCCTGAGTTCAGTCTCCAGCGCCCCCACCCCGAACAAACACACTGGCCCTGTGCCCGTGGGTCTGTGTCCCCAGTGGGGCAGACATGGGCTCCTGGCCGAGCTGGCCCCAAGCTGTTCCCCGCAGTCAGTGCAGTGCCCGGTGTACAGCAGGCACTCCTAGAAACGCCTCAGTCTCATTCCCCGCGGTGAGGGAAGAGCCTGGCACGTGGGCTCTGCCCGTGGGCACGGGTGGGTGCCTCCCACCGCGCTGTGCGCTGTCAGCACCCGTTGGCCGCAGGGTGGAGCACTCACAGCAGCTCGGTTTTGTGACAAGCTGCAGTTAAACTTCCCGGGATTCCGAATCCACAGGTCACAGTTTTTTGCAGTAAACGGGCACCTGACCTGCATGAACTTCAGAAAGAACATGTGCTCTCTGGTAGGTACAAAGGCCACCGTTCGTGACCTTCACATGGGACACGCAGGGCTGCCAGACATGGAGGTACTGTTGGATCAGCTTTATACCAAGTTATTTGGTTTCTAAACCTGTGCATAGGTGACTTATGTCATCTCCCATTAACTCACCCACAGAGAATATATGGCCGTGAGGACCGTGGTACTCAGCAATGATCAGCAGACGCCTCTTTCACACTTGCGAAGGGCTGATGTGACAGCTGCAGAGACGTGTGAGTGCTGTGGCAGCAGAAGGGACACAGAGGTGAGCGGTATGTGCTGCTTCGGAACAGCTGTGACACAGAATCCAGCAAGCAGAAGTCACCACCCAATGGGCTGCCAGCAGGTGCAAGTGGGGTGAGCGTCCTGTGGAGCCTGGGAAGCTGCCGACAGGGAGGTCCACTCCCTCCCACCCCAGCTGGGCCTGGCCCCTGGCTTCAGCCCACTGCCCAGGTCCTGGGCTCTCCTCCCACCAAGAGCCCCACCCGCCCACATGGTGGGGGAAGTGTCCTTCTGGGTTCTGGAGGGAGGTGAGCTCAGAGTATGCTGCGACCTCAGCCCAGGGCCACGTTCTCATGCTGGACACAGGACAGCTGTAGCCAGGCTGTCTCGTTCTATCAGCTCCAGAGAACTGAAATACTCCATCGACCAAGGACCAAGGCTGCAGTCCCTCAACAGTGTCTGCTCACGCCTGACCCCTTTCCTGTGAACTTACCCGCTCTGAGGCCACCCAGTCCCCACCTCGTCAGTCCCTCCCTCTCCGCCTGCTGGGGGGGGGCCCTCCGGGGGGCCCTCCCCCACCAGGTGTGCTCTCCTGTGAACAGGCGGGAGGGGAGTGAGGATCACACCCCTGGGGTGACTCCTGCAGCCTGTCTCTATCAGACACTGTTGGGATGATTTGCGATGTTTAATCCACCATTTGCACATTAGGTTATAGCTCTGCAGTGCGTGGGAGCCTGCAGGTCACCTCCACTGGCCTCCGTCATCCTTTCAGTCAAAAGGGCAATTGTGAGCCATCAAGCTCACTTGGGGCTCGCTCCACACCAGGCCCGGGGTGAGGGCTCCCCTGCTCTCTCGGGCTGTGCTGCACGGCAGCCTTGGGGAGCAGCTCTGACGCTGTCCTGACTCTGTCTACTTTCCATTTGGACATGGTTGAACTGGGGGAAAATTGTGAGGGTCTTTGAAAAACAAATAAGAGATACCCTGTTGTTTGCAGTGGGAAAGCAGACAATGCTGATTTACCCGATTCTGTGGTATTTTCCCTCCCCTTCATTGTCCCCAAGTTATTTTATAACTGCAACATTGAAACACAGTCAATTTTCTTGTTCATAAAAATCCCACTTGTGCCTGCTGAAGAGTCATTTCATTATTATATAGGTTTTTGTTCTCGGGTTTTTTGCTTTTTTTTTTTTTTTTACTGTTTTGGAAAATTTATTGGGGAAAAGAAGTGGGAGGAGAATAGGGAAGTGGGGAACAGGAATTGCTCCTGAGAGACAGGAGGAGCCCCAAATGGTTTTTCCTGCATACACGGGTTTTTCTAATCGTGCACATTCATCTCATCCTTCTGATTAGCTCATGTATTTTCTGTTTAGATTCTTTTAACTGATTGTAGCATTTCACTCTTCCTCTCATTGATTAGTGATTTAAACAAAACAGTAGATATGTGTGCAGTTTATTCCTTATAAGACTTCTAATGAGTCTTTTTCTCCTGATACCATTCTCTCATCCTTTCTTTGTTTCTGTCTCCCCACTCTCCTCTCCTCTCCTCTCCTCTCCTCTC
>PVLA01014134.1:0-32559 GCA_004027455.1 Hydrochoerus hydrochaeris
GTCAGTGGGATCTGCGTGTCTCCCTTCCCCCGCTGGGGCATCCTGAAGGTCCCACTAGATCCACACACAGAACACAGCACAAATGCGTGGGGAATACGTTGAGTCTCCTATGGCCACCTTTGGCGTTTGTCCAGTCCAACAACAAAATTCTTAACTGTCCTGTTATTTTACACAAACTGCTTCTTGCCTGAAGAGCTGGTGTCTAAGCCACCAAAATCAGACCTGCGGAGGTCTCATCTCATACAGTTTACACTATGTAACAATCTCGGGTTTTCCATCACTTTCTTCCAGTGTCCTGACCTCAGGTGCCCCTGCTGCCTTCTGCCCGCCCCTGGGGGATCCTGGACATGCTCTCCGTTGCAGGGATGAGCTGCACATGGACGCTGGGGCCTCATCTCGCTGTTGCCCCCTGGACTCCAGTGCCCGCCTCTGTCTGGCTGCTTGCTGAGCTGCACAGTGCTTCCCAGCCCGGTGGGACCTCAGTGCCTGGGCCCAAGTGACCCAAGGGGCCTTGGCAGCAGGGC
The DNA here is from genome assembly GCA_004027455.1 of Hydrochoerus hydrochaeris. Taxonomy (NCBI): domain Eukaryota; kingdom Metazoa; phylum Chordata; class Mammalia; order Rodentia; family Hydrochaeridae; genus Hydrochoerus; species Hydrochoerus hydrochaeris. The sequence goes on from PVLA01014134.1 coordinate 525, forward strand.
TCACGCCAGCCTCCAGGACACCAGCACAGCGTCCCCATCAGGGACAGGGTGGGCTGACAGGCGACAGCCCCGGAGCTGCACTCTAGGGTGTGGCTGCAGCCCTGGTGACCAAAGAAGGTGAAGACCAGAGGCAAGAACAATGGCTTTCTCTGCATCTTTCTACTTCAAATCAAAACAAGGCAAACAACAAAAACGGAAGGGCCAGGGGTATAGCTCAGCGGCACAGTGCCTGCCTGGCAAGTGCAAGGTTGTGAGTTCAATTGCTGATACAAAAAAAAAAAAAAAAAGCCAAGGAGGACAGGGGAGGACAAACACTGAGAAGGAGGGGATCCCGTTCTCCCTAGACAGATGTGTCGCCAGTGTCACGCCACACCGTTTGGCAACTCACAGTCTTTACCAATTTAGGGGGTTTCAGCGCCACACAGCGGTCACACGGGACGGCTGGTTAAACTGTCTGTAAAGCTCTGAATATAAACCACCATGCCATTCCCAGAGACGTCACCTGTCACGCCCCCACTCATTGCAGTGGCGATGCTGCCCCTGTAGCCCACAAGGACAGGGAGGCTCCCGGCTGCCCATATCATGCCAGGGTGACGACCCCTCAGGTGTCCCAGGAACCCACGAGGCTGGCAGGGAGGACCCATTCCCCTTCCCGGACGGCTGGGGGACCAGAGCCTGGTGGCTGGGGCTAGGCCCCAGGAACTCGGTCGCCGTGGGAAAGGGGCAGGCTGCTCGGCCCCTCCCTCGGGTGCTGGCAGCCACTGGCCCCGGCTTTCTGTGTTCTGCAACTAAATTAGATCCAGATGTTGCTAGGGCTCTGCATCAGACATGTGATCTGGGGCCGCTGGCCCTGCCCACTTCGGGAGAGCAAAGCCTTGGCAGAGGTCTACGGGGCCTGGGGCCCCAAGGTCCCAGGTCCGTTCCACAGGGAGGTGGGGGTGTCCTCCAGTGGGCGCAGCTCATGCCAGGATCACTGTGTTCCAAAGGCAGCTGGAATCAGTGATGGGCTGAATCTCACAGGTCCTCGGATCCACCCTCAGCCCCGCAAGGGCGGGCAGCCAGCCTGGCTCCAGCAGCTTGACAGCCGTGCCTGATGGAGCGGAGGCCCCACTTGCTCCACCCCGGCTGGGGGCACCAGGGTGGCTGTGCCGCCGCCCTTCCTGATTCTGAGCCTCTTCCTCCTTCCCTTCCAGGCAGATGGTAGCCGGGCAGTCAAGGGCTGCAGCAGCACAAGTGTCACCATAGAGGGCCACTACCCAATAGTCAGAGCTGGGTCTCCACAGCAGGGCCGCCGGGGTCTGGGTCAGGCTCCCTCTATCTCCTGGGGACTCTTCCTGGGCACCTGGCTGGCACCACAGGAGGCAGGAGAGAGGTGAGAGTGCGCCGCAGTGGGCTGCAGGTGACGCCTCTCCAGCCCCCGTGAGCCCCGGGCAGGGCTGCAGAGGACAGGTGGTGGCCAAAGCTGGGGCCAGCTCTGCTGAAGGTGGACAACGCTCAACGGAAGCAGCAGCTGGCATCACTGTAGCCCTGTCCGGTTCTCAGGCCTCGCAGCTGCACCACATAAGGGTCCTGCGCCCCTTGGGCACCTTGGCAGCCAGTGCTGGGCACTGCGGCTGGGCAGAGACCTGGAGTGGCACCAGCCAGCGGTGGTGACTCCAGATGAAGATATCAGGGTGACGACTTAATAGTGTGCAACTTTTCTGTGGTTTGAAGGAGAGGGGCTGGCAGCGTATGGTGGCCCGGAGAGGAGGGAGGACTCCAGGAGGGACACGGGCTGGGCGGGAAGGCAGTGGTGGGAGAGCAGGGACAGAGACGACACTGCCTTCCGAGGCACCCTCCAGCTGGGTGGGGACTGGCTGGGCCCAGGAGCATTGCAGCAGGACCGAGCAGCCCAAGCCAGGCTCTGGAGGGGCAGAGAGGGCTGAGGGCAGCATCGAGCAGAGCTGGCTGCCCTGCGCCTGGACACGCCTGCCACGCCGGGCCCCCGCTCCACCCCTGCCTTTGCTGCCCTTCCTGACAGGCACAGGACGGATGGCTGAACGAAGTGTGCGGGCCACGCATCCCGGCCTCAGCTGGCTCGGAGTCTGGGGGGTCCCGGGGCAGCCCACGAAGTCCTCCCTCTGCATCCAAACGCTCCCCTTGTCTTGGGATATTGGGTGTTTTGGGCTAGGACCACGATGCCGCCCTCAGCAGCCCCAGCTCCCATGGCCCCGGGGGTCAGGGTGTTGACACCAGGCTTTGAAAAGGACAAGCTTGACTCACGCCAAGGTGTAGAGCAGAGGGCCTGGGGCTGGAGGGGACAGCGGGGTGGGCTGGGGTGACATGTCACCAGGCAGGCCCGAGGAAGTCCCCAGGGCGGAGATGGGGCACCCAGCTCACCCCACCACCAGATGGCTGCCGCTCGCTGGCCTCCATGACAGAACGCAATTTTTAGGACAGGAGGCAGGAAGAGCTCACAGGCAGAAGTCTGCAAGCATGCGTTCCGAGAGAGCAGGGTGCATGTGCGTGCATGTGTGCACGTGTGCGTGTGTGTGCGCGTGCGTGCATGTCGCTCAAGGCCAGGTGTGCTTCTAGGCGTTGGGAGTGGAAATCCACAGAATGTGTGAGTCTGTGGCAGGGGGATGTGGCAGGGGGATGCGGTGAAAAGTGACCACTGTCCCTGTCCGCAGGTGACAGCCACCCAGGGACAGGCACTGGCCAGAGTAGGCAGAAGGCGACAGCCTCTGTTCACGGGTGGGGGGAAGGGAAGGCACCACGTGGGGGACCAAGGAGCTCCCTGAGTAGCCCCAGTTTCCTCTGCTGGTCTCTCAGAGGTCTGGGTTTGAATCCCGCCCTTCCTGTGCGAGCCAGCCTCGAGCGACTTGCCTGCCTCCTGTAAAACGCCCGACAGCGACCCTCCAGGGCGCAGCAATGGCCCAGCCTGGCCAGCCATCGCTGTAATAATCTATCACCATAGGCCTGAGGGGGACCCCCACCCAGGACTGGGGTTTGGTCAAGGGGAGACAGACTCCCCCCGACCCCGAGGAAGCACCCTGTCTAGTCATGAAACAGGCCCTGACTGAGAGACACTGTGCTGTATTTATGACCTGCTCTCAGAAGTGGGAAGGTCACCGGTTGTGGTGGCCCTCAGCCGTAATCTTAGCTACTCAGGAGACTAAGGCAGGAGGGTTAAAAATTTGAAGCCAGTTAGTGAAATCCTGGCTGAAAATAAAAAGGGCTGGAGATGTAGCTCAGTGGTAGAGCACTTGCCTGGCATGTGCGAGGCCCTGGGGTCAATCCCCAGCACTGAAACAAACAAACAAACAAAGTCAAAATGGAACACTCTGGGAGGCTGAGGAAGGAGGGTTAAAAGTTTAAGCCCAGCCTGGGTCATGCAGCAAAATCCTCTCTCAAAATGGGCTGAGGATCTGGCTGGTGTGAAGGGCCTGAGCTCAATCCCCAGAGCCATGAGCCCGGCTCCCGCCTTCCCCTGCTCTGCCCTCCCTCACTGCCATCCCACGGCTGTGTCCCTGCCCTACTCTGCTGCCCTGGGAGCCCCTGAGGCCGGCTCCTGTGGTCACAACTGAATCTCTCAGTGCACACAGAGAGCAGCTGCCTGCTACACACACGCGCGCGCACACACACACACATGCACAAGCGCACATGGTTTCTGCTGGGTGTGACCAAGCTGGGCCACCAGTGCATCTCCCCAGCAGCAGGGACGACTCCCCTCCAGCCACTGGCAGTGGCCGAGGACCCCGCGGCCCCACGTGGCCCTCAGCACCGGCGCTGTCCTTCTTTCGCTTCACCTTTCCGTCGGTGACCGTGATGGTGCACAGCCGAGATGCATCATCGTGTCAGCAGGAGGAAGGGTGGCCTCGGAGGAAGCGCCCACCCGTGAGGTCCGGCCCCTCAGCCGGCACCGCCACACTCTGCTGTCAGAGTCGCGTGGATTCACGGCCGGGCGCGGCATGGACCAGGCTCCGCACTGTCAGGCGCTGCCTGCGCCCTGGCCTGGCTTTGCCCGGCGCCTGTCCCCTCCCTGCACAGCCTCCCGGCCCTGCTGGCCCTCCCGCTGCAGGGCAGTGCCTCCCCGAGGAAGGTCACCTCCCGCCTCCACCCTCCCCTCCCTCGCAGGACTGTTTCCGAGTCAGGCCCATTTCGCCTGCCAGTGCCAGCTACAAAGAATGAGAAGCCTCGCAAAAGAGTGAGAGTTTATTCTCAAGGCAGCCTAAGCGTGGTGGTGGCCCAGCTTGGACATCAAGTCTCAAGTCCCCCCCAGTTTTGAGAACATTTACGGGATGAAGAAGCAGTGATTTAAAGCACAGGGGAAGGTGATGGGACATGACCTACAGCAGTGTGAATGTGATCTCAGGGTGGAATTTGGGCCCCGGTGTCAACAGGTCACCGGCGCACGGGACACCGGTGCGGGCCCCAGGGGAAATTCAGTGGCCTCCAAGCCCCTGAGAAGTAGCTGTGGCAGCGCTGGGCCTTGTGACACACAGAGGTGTCGTCCTGGCCCCACCGGGGAAGATGAGCAACGTGTCACTCAGCTTCGTGCCCTCCACATCAGTGCTTTTCAAAGGCAACTGAAAGCAGGTAACTAACGCAAGCAAAGCAAGCCTCACTCAGGCCTCCCTTGGCTCAGGACTCACAGCCAGGCAAGCGTGTCTGCCCAGGAGCCTGCCGTGCCGACGAAGCCAAGGCCATGTCACTGCCCTGTGGCACGAGTCACACTGCCACTTGTCTGCTTCCCCGCGGGCATTTCTGAGGAACTCAGGCAGAGGGGCTGCCTCAGTTTCTCTCCCTCTGATTCCCCTTGCAGAGACAGCCCCTGCCACAGAAGCGGCCCGTGTCTACCTGGCCTGGGATGGCAGTAAGTGACAGAAACTCCAGGGCCACAGCTTAAAGAAAAGTACATTTATTTTTGTCTACTGTAAATGAAGTCCAGGGGCCAGGAGTCCCGCAGTGGACCCTGCTTGTGGGACAGAGACCCACAGCTGTCAGGCCCAGCTGGCCCTGCTGCCTCCTGCCTTCCTCCAGGAGGAGGGGACGTGGCAGGAAGGGTCCTTCGCCTCCCTCTCCGGCCCTCTCCGCTTCTTGCTGCAGTGAGCCGGGCAGCTCTGCTCTCCCAGCCCTTTCCACTGGGCCCTGCTGACCGGGGCAACACAAACCTCCTGTGGGTCTCGGGTGTTGAGTGTTGTGTTGCAGAGATGACAGGGAGAGGGTCACAGTGGCAGCAGGGGCAGCCCACACCCAATGTACCAGGCGCAGATCTGGCTGTCGCACGGGACAGGGTCTCCCCCTCCCCCCAGTTTTCCCACCTAAGAGAGCCCGCCAGCAGTGAGCAGTGCGCTGCATTACCACGGCCCCGCCCGGCCCGGGGCAGGCAAGGTGAGAAGCAACTCCACAAAGCCTCAGCTCTGCCCTCCCCACCCAGGGCGCAGGACGCGGGACCTGTCCTCCTGACAGCTCTGCTCCCTCCACAGCGGCCTCGGGAGGTGGGAAACACTGTCTGGTGTCTGGGGCTCGGCCCCACAGCCCTCTCCTCACCACCCTATGCCCACACTCTCTGCTGCTGTACACAGGGCAAGGCCTCCTTTCCTTCCACCCCGCCGCACGCTGCCAAAGACCCAGGCCCTTGCACAACCCACAAGGAATCCCTGTGGCAGAGGTCTCCCAGAGCAGAGTGCAGAGTGAGAGCTTCCAGCCACTGCCTCCTCTGACTCAGGGACGGCGAGGAGGGAAGGGCAAGTGCAGGGAGAGGACACTGCTGGGGCGGAGGAGGCTGGAAGGCCCCAGTCTGCGGGGTATGGACTCCATCCTCAGTAACGGGAGCCACTGGAGGGCTTAGGCACAGGGGAGAGATGGCCCGTCGGAGGCACGGCCACCGTGAGATTGGCCGGAAGGCCAGGAGCTGACAAGACCAGCTCACTCCTTCCTGCACTGCTGCCTGTCTCCAGCCCTAACTGAAGCCACCTGCAGGCCCCTCACTCCCTCGGCATAAAGTAGCAACAAACATTTCTTGGCTGGTGCTCTTTTCTTTCAAGTCAACTGGATGCCCACCAAATGCCCCGGGGAGAGGGAAGTGCAGAAGTGTTTTGACTCTGTATCTGGAATATTTGCCAGTTGGTACAAGTGATCTCGGGCGGGAGGTCTGAACACCAGACCCACTCATGCTTCCTGCACAGCCTGAGGTCACTCTACACACACGCGTAACTGTGTGCAGACCTGATTCCCGGCGTGGGGTTCTCCTCTTGTGGGCTGCGGTCAGCATTCAAACACCTGCAGCCTTAGGAGCCCCCAGGTTACAGTCTCAGAGTGAGGGTGCTCCGGGGTGCTGCAGGACGGGGAGGAAGTCCTACGCCTCTTCTCCTCCCCACTGGGGCTGATCTCCAGGGATCCCACTCAGGTGACGGGCGAGGGATGGGTGCCAGGACAGCAGCGGGGAGGGGCTGTGTGACACCACTGTGGCCCTGCCTCAGAGCTTCAGGGTTCTGCCCCTCCACAGTCTCCATCCTCAGTCTGGGATACAGAAGTCAAGATGGGGAGGTGCTGGGAGTGGGCCCCGGGGAGGGAGGCAGGACCTCGCAGGGCAGGTGGGGAGGGCACAGCATTCAGAGGGAAGAGCCCAGGCAGCCGCGCGGCCGGACAGGTCAGGTGGGGAAGTCCGAGCTGCTGCCCTGCCATCCTGCAGGTGTGCCCTTCTCCCAGGAAACAGCCGCCCTGGGGCAGGGAGGATGTGACTCGGCCAAGGCTTGGGAGCGGCTGCCAGGAAGGGGCAGACAACAGCCCGTGAATCCTGGCTATTCCTGGGCAGAACCTCCCTGGGCCGCTTCAAGCGTGCTGAGGCGAGGATCCCGTAAGACGGATGCGGATTTCACCTTGTGTGCCCTGGGGGTGCAGAGAGCACCCACTAAGTTGTTCCCCTGGCAGAGGCTGAGAATACTGATGTGGCCCTGAAGCCCCTGGATCCTTCCAGAGCCCCTAGGGGAAGGAGCCCGGCACCAGGGAGCAGAGCTAGGGAGAGACCATGACTCCGGGGAAGCTGAGGGGCCGGGAGGTGAGGGTGCCACAGGCTCTACACATGGAGGCCACAGAACCTGGGCAGCCAGCGTGGGGGTGACGCCTGTGACAGCCGCACGCACTCGGGAGCCTGGGCAAGGCTGTGGCCAGCCTGGGCTACACAGTGAGACTCTGTCTCAGAAAAATCAAAATGAACCAAAAGAAGTGTGCACAGAGCCCCAGCACATCTGTCCCGTCGTGAGCGTGGCTAGAAGTCCAAGGTGGAATTCCAGCCAGAGCGCAGAGCTCTGGAGACAGGCTCTGCCAGGGCCCTGTTCTAGGCTGAGCCTCCCTGTCCTGGACTGGGAAAGAGCCAGACAGCCACAGCCAGCAAACCACCCCCAGCTGACTCCTACCAGGGCAGGCCCTGAGTGTGACACAGGCCATCGCGCCCGGGGGCTGGGGACACCTCAGCGGTAGAGCGCTTGCCTAGATGTGCGGGGCCCTGGGTTCGATCCCCAGTACTGAAAAGAGCCCCCAGCTCCCGGTCTCCGTGTTCCAGAGCAGCCCTGACTCAGCCAGCAGGGTGCCCGAAGTTCCCCAGGAAGGTGCCCTGCTGTAGCATGCAGCTTGCAAGGGCGGCAGGGGCTGGGAAAAGCCTGCCTAGTCCTGCTTCGGAAGCGTGAGCAGGACGTGAGAGCAGCAGTCCTTATTGGGCCGACCCAGGGGAGAGGCAGCACACCCCCTGTGGGGCACTGGCCAGCATGGATGGCTCTCAGGCCCCCCTGAAGTCTGGGGGGCTTCCTGCTCCCTGAGGTGGTCACTGCCACACTGGGCTCCCAAGGGCTCCTAAGGGCAGGGAGGGCTGCAGAGGCCTCCGAGAGAGCACCGTGAGGCCCCCCCTTCCCTCCACTGTTGGGGAAACTGAGGCCCCCACACCATCACTTGCTTGTGACAAGATGACTTATTCAAACCTAACTGTGGGCATGCGAATGGCCCCCAGGACTACAGGACAGCCTGTGAGCCTTGTGATGTCTCTGCCTGCCGAGGGCAGAGGCCCGTGGCACTGCCCTGGACGCTGGCTTGGGAGAGGCTGGCCTGGCACAGGCATGGACTCAGGCAGCTCGCGGTTTTACGTGGCAGAGACCAGGATCTGGGCTGGCAGTGGGATGGGGACGGTCCTTCTCCGCAAGCCTCAAGAATGGCCCAGTGGCTGGCCTGGATGTGGGCCTCTCCAGCCCATGCAGGGCCCTGCGTGGGGCGCCCATCGGCGAAGTGGACCTTAACCAGTTGCCCTGTGCCCCATGGCAAAGTGCTGGCATCGGTGCACAGCCTCAGGCAAGGGAGGCCAGGGAGGGTCTTGTCCCTGGGCAAGTGGGGTTCCAAGCAGATTTGACTTTTCAGGAAGCCAGAAATGGGATCTGGAGATGCCAAGGTGTACCACAGCCCTCCCGAGAATGCAGGTGGCCCTGGCAGGGCTCCCGTGGCCAGGCCCTGCTCACTCATGACTGGGACAACTCAGCTCCCACAGCCCAGTTTGGCCACATGGGTGACCCTGGCTCCGGGCTTCACATCTCTGCCCACGTCCCCAGACAGGCCCGAGATGGGCCGGACCCATGGCACCCAGCCCCTGGTACACAGAGCATGTGGCACAGGCCTGTGTGCCCCACCAGGCACTGCCCTGCAATGTCTGTGGATCGTGTCTGGTCCCCCTCAGGACCTGAGACCTGTGAGGGCAGAGCCACAACCTCAGTACCACGGTTCTGTCCTTGCCTAGCTCTGTGCTCAGCGAGTAGAGTGGGGCAGGGCGGTGATCTGCACCTAGTGCTGGCGGTGGGCAAAGCCCCTCCACAGCCGGCTGTCTGCTCCCGTAGGCTGAGCACGCCCGCCAGGTCACAGCTCAGCACCAACAGGTGATGCCAGTGAGCTAGCGCCCTGGGACGTCAGGGGCCGAGTGAGGTGGCAGGGACTGCAGAGCCCGACGGCCATGGTGCCACGGCCATCTTCAGACTCGGGTGCTCAGCATGTCCCTGTCCGGGGCTGCTTCCTCTGTCCTGCTCCTGGCTGGTGCCCTTCTGTCCCCTCCCATCGTTCCCATGTCCACATGGACCCTGCCTGGGGCAGGAGGGAGGAGCAGCCCGTCCCGCGTGCCCTCCCTCTGGGGCCTTGCATCCTCTTGGTTCCAGCTCCAGAAAGCTGCGTCCCCTGTCACACTAGGACGTGGACGTCCACCGGCCACACCCTCATCAGCACTGAGGACAAGAATGCGGTGTCCTCAGGAAGCTGGCAGAAGCGCCTAAGTAAACAGCAAACCACAGAGCCTCCCCAGCCTTGCCTCTGACACATTTCGGGCGCCAGGGGTACAGCTTAGCCGCACGGCGTCTGCCGGCAAGCGCAGGGTTGTGAGTTTGATTCCCCGGTACCAAGAATGAAACACTGCTGTGCTTTCCCTCAGCAGGACCTTGCCCAGCCCAGAAGCACAGGCAGTGCCCCAGCCCACCGCAGGCTCCTCACTTGGCTCTGTGGGGCGCCCGGCCCCTTCCGGTGTCCTCCTGGACCATGGGACACCACAGCGCAGCACCTGCTGGAGCGAGGAAGCCCCGCCTCTCCTCCCACCTGTGAGGATTCCCTTGCTCTGATTTGCCAGCTCAGGGAAGACGCTGACATTGCTTACTGATGCGCAAAACAAATCAGACTCACACTTCACCTTGAGTTCTTGTCTTTATTCCTGTATCTCTGCAGTTGGTGATGAGTCACGCGGGGAGCTGTGCACGAACTTAACAGATCTCAGCTCTTTCCTGCCCATTCTCCCTCCTCCCTCAGCCTCTGACTCACTGTCCATTTGCAACAGATCCATCTCTGCTTCCCATAGTCTACATTTTTTATTCATTTTTAAAAATTTTTTTAAATTTTATTTTTAAAGAGGGTAAAATTAAACAGAACAAAACAGGTCATGATAGCAATGTAAGAGACACAGATTTTAAAGCAAGACAATCAGAGATCTTCACTGTCTATCATACTGTCTCTTGTTTTCTTCCAAATAGTCATCCATATCTTCACACACAGTGAATTCATACAAACCAACATAGTATAAAACTGATCAGAACAGGATGATGAAGGCATTTTAGGTCTTTAAGACCAGACAATAGGGACATCAACAATGGCTGCCATAGTGTCTCTCGTTCTCTTCAAAAAAGGTGTCCACACCTTCACATATGTTGAAATTTAAAAAAGACTAAAATCACTCTGAAAAAATAATAATAGTATTGCTGGATTTCACATCATGATGCTACGGAATCAACACTGGGTACCTTAGTGTCTTTTTCTTCAAAGTAGCTGTTCATTTCATCATGCATTATATAATTGATTCTCATAAACTTTTTAGAAGTTCTATGCATACATGAGTCTCTACATGTATACCTATCCTTTCTGTATTACAGGGAAAAATAAAACAAAACAAGACAAAACAAATTCCTAGAAACACAAGAAACGAAAAAGACATGTAAACAACAATAGCAAAGAACCCAGAACACTGACAATATAGGCCTTCAAAACAGGGTGGTATGAGCGTAACAAGGGTGGTTATTTTACATAGTGATCTTCAAGAGCTCCTCAGATCACTATACCATAATATGCACAGGTGTTCCAAGCCTATGAATGTTGACTATTTTGTTCCAAGAACTTAGAGTTTATAGTGCAATCATCTCAGCTATCCTAAGTGTTTATATAATTTTAGACATTTTTTCTTAGCCCTTCTTTTTCCTCATTTTCCCTGAGATATTATTTTTTCTCGTCTATCTTTTTAAAAAAAATTATTTGTGTTTTGGGTTTCTCATAGAAGTTACATGACCTTTAAGCGTCTGTGTCTGCTTTATTTCACTTGACATTATGGCTCAGGTTCCTCCATTACCCTCAACGTACGCTTCTGCATGGCAGAGTGGCACTCACTGCATACAGATGCCCTGGGAACTGCGCCCAGGCTCTCTGGCGCTGGAAGTCAGGGTCCCCGCTGTAGAGGAGATGCTTAGCCCTATGTGTGAGGTGGCGAAGGCCATGCTTGCCCGGTGGCACAAAGCCCTACCCACCAACCTGGGAAGAGCAAGGCAAGTGATCCATGACCCAGAGAGCAGGCAGGTCCTGGAAGCCCTGCCCACAGATGAGAAAATGTGGTTGGGGTTACTTGTGGGCTGCTGGGGACTGAACAGGACATCAGGCTCCTCTCAGAAGGGGCTGCCCTGGTGGTTCTGCAGCCTGGGGCTCAGGGTAGCTTTCCAGTCACCCAGAGTCAAACACAAAAAGTATAGGAAATCTGTCCACACACTAAAGACTCAGAAAAAAATCCAGCTGAGGGTCTGGATCCCACAGCAATGTCCTGCATGAGTCCAGCTGGAAGTGTGGAGCCCATGACAGTGCCTCATGTGAGTCTGTTTCACAGATCTGTCTGGAAAGGTTGCAAGGTCAGCAGCGGAAGCCAGAAAGTCTGTGCCATGGGATGAAAGATCTGTGCCAGGAGCCGAGGGGTCTGTGCTGAGGCAGAAGTGATGCTCAGAGTAAGGACCAGAGCACCCCTGAGAAGTACCACAGCCGTCCTCAGCTCAGCGACAGTGAGGTCCTGAGCCTCCCCACAGGGGAGGACAGCCGAGTTCCTGTCAGGAAGCCAGTGTGACCAGCTTCTTCTTCCCTCTGGAGCCAGGAAGCGATGATCAAAATAAGGACCAGATCTCCCCTAGGCAAACCGCAGCCACTCTCAGTGACAACAAGGTCCCGAGCTCCTCTGACAATGAGAACAGCCAAGTTCGTATGGGGAAGAAGCGCGCCAAGCTCCTCCGGAGAACCAACGGCCTCTTCCTCTCCAGCTCTCCCCTTGGTGCTGGCAGCAGCCCTCAGGTGGGGCCTCCACACACAGCACCACGCTGGCTCCGTTCAGCTCGGATTTCAAGTTGACCACCAGTTACCAGTCCACTGCAGCCCAGAAGGGACTCTCCCCTTGCTGGGCAGCAGGGCACAAGGTGGATCACACCTCTCTCATCCAGTATGCATCCCCAGCCTGATGAGGAAGCAGCTTCTGTGGTCTCCACTTCTGGAGACTGACCTCGGGGCCCTGGGCTGTGCACAGGGTAGAAACTGACCAGAGCTGGGCACTGACTCAGGCCAGGCTGCTTGGCCACAGAGGAGGAGGCCGGGGTACAGGACCGTGACCTATTGGTTGGGGCTCACTAAGCCACTCACAAGTGGACTAAAGGAGACCAGAGGTGCCATCACGGGTCCTGGAGCTGGGCTGCTGCCTGCACTTCAAGCGTGGAACCGCAGGACTGCAGGTCCTGGGCCCCGCAGCACACTCCTCCCAAGCCCATCCAGCTCCATCTCTGTCCATGCCTTGGTGGTCTTTGCCTTCTGTAAGTTCTAGCTTTTCATTTAGAGCTTTGGTCCACTTCGGGTTAATTTTTGGATCCGTTATGAAATACAGATGGAGGTTCATTTTTCAGCTTATGGATTGTATTCATTTGGGTATCAGTAACCACAGATTCCGTGGCTTGGACAGTATCCATTTATATCTCCAGCTCCCGCGGGTCCAGAGCCTGGGCATCCTGGGCTATCCCCTTCTTGGCCTTCTTGGCCTCTAGCCAGCCTGAAACCAGCATCACCAGACCTGTTCACATCTGGAGCAATCTGCGCCAAGCGCACGTGGTGAGGGCAGACTGGTTTCCTCGCCGCTGCAGGACCGACTGCCAGCCACCCTCTGCTCCCGGAAGTTCCCGCAGGGAGAGTGCAGACAGGCTCAGTCGTGGGTTGCAATCCTGGCAATAACATCCCTGCCAGTGCTGCAGCCATGCAGAGGGACCCCCGGGCCTGCTCACATCCCAGGGGTGGACACAGAGGCGCAGGTTGCAGGGCCCGCCAGGTGACAGTGTCTCTCTAGACACCTTCTGCCCCACTGATCTACAGGTCCATCCTCCTGCCCGTAACCTGACACCTCGACTAGCTCCAGACCCAGTCTGGAAGTCAGCTCAGGGTTCCCTCCAACTTGACAGGTTTAAAAAATTTTAAATTTTTTTGTTGAAAATTTTAGGTTTTCTACTGTCCCATATACATTTTAGAATCAATTTAAGTAACTGTACCAAAAATCTTCCCGAAATTGTGATTGAAACTGTGGGAATTCTGTTGTTACTTTTTGTTTTCTTTTAGTTTTTTGTTTTGTTTTAATTTAAGTTTATTCATACAATTTAGATGCAGAAAATGAACACATTCATTTTAGGAATTTTTTTTTTTTTTGTCTTTTTGAGACAGGGTCTCTCTATGCAGTTCGAGCAGAACTTGAGCTCACTTTGTAACCCAGGCTGGTCTCAAACTTGCAACAATCCTCCTGCCTCAGCCTCCTGAGTGCTGGGATTACAGGCATGAACTACCATGCCCGGCTTTTCTTTTAGTTTTTTGAGACAGGGTCTCACCAAGTAGCTCGGGGTGGCCTTGAACTCAGTGATCATCCTGCCTCAGCCTCTGAGTGCTGGGATTACAGGAATGTGCCACCACACCTGGCTTCAGATTGCTGTCTTGGTTACTTTACTCTCACTGTGATACCCAAAAAGAATGAAGGAAAGGTTTATTTAGCTTACAGTTTTTGGAGACTTCAGCCCATACTCAACTGGCTCCAAGGCAGGGTGCAAGCGCTAAGAGCGAGGACAAAGGGGAAAGGCACGACTTCTTCCCTCCCTTATATTACATCCAGGTCCCACCCCTGGGTGGGTTCAGCACTCGTGCCACCAATCCCAGCATTAGACAGCACTGCAACTACAAACGCTAGACTCAGCACCCCTGGAAAAGCCTGCCCCAGCACGACCACACGAGGCTTTGGGGGGACATTTAAACACAAACCATAACTATTGCTGTGAATGTGTAGAAGTGATTTTAAAAATTGAGCCGAGATTTAAAATCAACGGAGGCTGGAGAGTGCAGCTCTGGGAGAGCTGGTGCTCACCATCTCCAGACTCCAGCACCGCACACATATACACAAGTGACAGACAAAACTGACTAGAGCTTATATTCTTACAAGTTCCAACTTCTAAGCTCGCCCCTTCCTTCCTTCCTTCCTTCCTTCCTTCCTTCCTTCCTTCCTTCCTTCCTTCCTTCCTTGCCTTTTTTGAGGCAGAGCTATGCTGGCCTTCACTCGCTTTGTAGCCCAAGATATCCTCAAACTCACAGCAATCCTCCTGCCTCAGCCCCCACAGGGCTGGGAGTACAGGCGGGCACCATCACGCCCAGCTCCTAGGTTTTCTTGAATTCTGGGAGATGGGGCAACTCATCAGGCTCACAGGACAACAGCAAGTGCCCCCTTCCTCTCCAGAATGGCCCAGAGCAGGAGCCCCACCCACCGCCTCTTCCCTACCCTATGGCCTGTCAGACAGTGCGGTTCCAGCTAGGTTCCCTCTGCTGTCACTGGCGCTGTCCTGGTCCAAGGCCAGAGAGGCCTTCCCAGACAGTGGCCCTGAGGCGAGGTCCCTGCTAGGCCTGCAGTCTCCCTCAGGCCTCACCTGTCTCTCCCAGTGAGCTCCGTGAGCCCCGAGTCTTCCTGTCCCTGCCTCGTCTCCAGGGCACAGCAGGTCCTCGGCAAGCCTGCAGAGCACCAGGCTGTGGGACGCCTTCCCCGCGTAGCAGGCCCTGTGTCCTCTCCTGCGGGCCGTGTCTAGTAATGCACCTGTAAGAACAGTTCAGTGGCCCAGCAGGCTGCTCACGTGCTTGCTGGCCAGGCAGCCTCCAACCTCCGAGAAGTCAGATGAGCCCTGAGAGCCTAGCCTGGGCCGCCGAGAACCCAGGCCCTGGCCTTCGCAGGGGCCCTGAGGCTCTGGGTCTCCCTTTAGCTTTAATCATTTGCATACATTAAATGCAAAGAGCCTCACTGCTCAGTGTTTGAACAACTGTGTACTCCTACCTAACCACTGTTCTGATGGGGCCCACGAGATGGGGTCCATGTCCCTCATTCCAGAAAGTTCCTCACTCCCACACCACACTGAGTGCCAACCCCAGTGCAGCATGGCCCAGCCTGCAATCTCATGCCGACAGGCTGGCACAGGCCCAGGAGCTCTGTCCAGCGCCGTGTTGTCCTGGGATGAGCCCAGGGCCTCGGGCCTGCCTTCGAGCACTCTCTCACTGAGCCGCACCCTT
Organism: Hydrochoerus hydrochaeris; assembly: GCA_004027455.1. Lineage (NCBI taxonomy): Eukaryota > Metazoa > Chordata > Mammalia > Rodentia > Hydrochaeridae > Hydrochoerus > Hydrochoerus hydrochaeris. Next base: position 15,669 of record PVLA01014134.1, read on the forward strand.
TCTCCGGGTAAGGTGCAGTCTGGCCTGGGTGCCTGCGGCGCAGGACCCTGCTGTGTGGTGACCTCGGCTAACAGCCCTGGCTGCCAGTGTGGCTACGGGAAGACTGCTGGAAATGCTCACTCACAGGAGTCCTCTGCGTGCACCCAGGCTCTCCAGCTCTTGGGTAAATACCCCGCCCTGGCAGGGTCGGAGCAGGCCCAGGTTCACCCAGTTCTCCCAGGAAGACCTGGTTTCTTGTCTCCTGGCCGCCTTTGCTCCACTGAGAAGAGACCCTCCAAGTCTCTCGAGGTCAGCCCAGCCGCGCCCTGGGAAGGTACGGGAACTTGAGGCACCGGCGGGGTCCCAGCTGCTCCTGGGTGCCTGACACTGGCCCCGTAGAGCCAGCAGACAGAGCGCGAGGCTGGTGCCCTGCCGACGCAGTCTCACGGAAACGCAGCCAGCTTCTTCCACATGCCCCATAGCAGGCACCGGGAGAGGACGGCCAGGCGTGCAGGTGACCAGCCACATTGCTCTGTGAGGAGAGCCTGGCTAAGGGGCTCACAGCTGTGTGCTCCCCCTCTTTTGTGTGGAGAAGCTACCCCCGAACCATGACTGGACCAAGGGACAGTGCCAGCTACCAAGGCCACTGTTCCTGCCCACAGGAGGCGCCTGGAAGGGGCTTGGAGCTGACACCGATCTCTGCTGAGTGTCCAGCACTTAGGTCCGTGGCCTTTGGGCCTCTGATGCAGGGGGGTGCGGGGATCCTTGCCTGGGCTTCCCAACCTGGGAGTGACCCTGACCAAGGGGCAGGGAATCCACACCAGCGCTGGGGTCACGCCTGCATGTCCTGGACCTGATGGGTGAGGTCCTGTGGAACAGATGGATGTGGTCACCCTACAGAGCGGCAGGCGCCCTGGGTGCCCACCGCTGGGCTCTGCACCGAGGATCCAAGCAAAATGGCCCCTCTGCTGCTTTTCTCTGGTCACTGGGCTGGGCAGCTGGTTTAAATTGTTAGGCAGTTTTAAAGACAGGAAGGAAGTGCCCTTCATCTGGAGAGCCTGCCCACGTGGCTCTGCAGAGGTCCCCTGGGTCTGCCCCAGCCACCCGGGGTTCTGAACCCGAGAGGCTGTGGTCAGGGATTCTCCGCCCTCAGCCAGGCCGGGAACAGGGCTCTGGCCCCTCTGTGACTGCTTTTCACAAGTGCCCCAGGTGCCCAGCCTCGGCGGGGTGGGACGGGACGGGACGGGACGGGACGGGACGGGACAGGATGGGATGCGGACCGCAGGGCTACGCAGCAGGAGGGTGGAGCCAGGGACGGGGGACCCGCACTACTGTGCGGTGACAGGCGTGGGGCTGTGGATGTGTGGACTTCCCTTCTTCGGCAGAACTGGAGTTGCACCAGAACCTTCATCCTGTGCCACACCCCAGCCCCCTGTACACACTCATTTATTCATTTTTGAGGCAGGGTCTCCCCAGGTAGCCCAGGCTGGCCTCGAATTCTAAGTCTCGAGTGCTGCAATTATAGCTGTAGGTCACTATACCTGGTTTTGTGTATTCTTCTACATGTCCATTAAATTTCAAAATATTAACAAAAGAAAAAGTGAAGTAACTGTCCCGATTATGTGGGATTTACCAGGGTTAAGCTGACAACAGCACTCATCCCGCCGCCGAGCAGGGTGACCAAGAGTACAGATGGGGAAACCGAGGCCCTGTAGTTAAAGGACACTAAATGTAGATGTTGCATATTAAGTCACGATTAGGAACAGGTTTTTGCCTACAAAGGTTACTTTTTGCCCAGAGAGGAGCCAGATGCACTTGCTGCTACCGGGCCAGACCATGAACCCGGTGGTCACAGGCAGCTGGACCAACTGATCCCAGCGGTGCTCAGGTGGAGCCTCGGCCTCCAATGGGCACGGCCCAGTCTGAGAGGGTCTGGATCACCACAGACCACAGCTGGGCACCTCAAAGGGCCTGTCCCTGTCCTGCCACCCACTCCATCCACCACAGGAGGCCCACAGCCGCCGGTCCTGCCCCACGCAGACACAGCAGCCGGACCCATCTCTGTGGATAGCCAAGCCTGCGCCCAGCTTCCGGCCTCAGGCCCTCACAGGCTCCTTCCCTCACCCCTCCTGTCTCCCTCCCACAGGGCGCCCCCTCAGAGCGGCCTGCAGGGGGCGGACAGAGGCCTGCTGCCCAGGGGGGCACGTGGAGGGCCCCTGCTAGTGCCTCCCAAGCCAGGCAGTGGTGGGCTGGGGTGGCTGACCAGTCTGCAGTCTGCCTCAGCCCCAGAAAGGGGCTCAGCCATTCCCACCTGCTCCCCAGCTACCGTGGAGGTGCGGAGCAGCTCTGGCTGGGACTGGGGTTCATGGGTGGGGCTGGATCCTCACTCCGGAAAGCAGTTGTGGGGAAGGAATGGGGTTGCACTCCTGTCCCACAGCCTCTCGTGGGGGGCTACTGCTCGGGCCCTGCCACTCGGGCCCATGATGCTGGCAACAGGAGCACAGGGTGGACCTTACAAGGTACACATTGGGACACACTGGCCTGGGTGCAGGGACACGTGGGATAGCTGGCCTGCTCTGGAGCCCACTCTGATGGTCAAGCATCCCTGCCTCCTGTCTGCCCCGTGTCGAGATGCTCTGGCTGGTTCTGGCTTGGGAGGTTGACCTGGTGACAGTGGACACCAGAAAAGCACTCCAAGAACAAGGATGGCCATGTCCTCCGGGGAGGCAGAGAGCAGCACAGGTGTGGGCGTAAGGCCAACAGGACCCCCACTCACAGCGGTCAGGAATGTGCCCACCCTCCCCAGCCAGTGGGGAAGCTGCACACAGGCAGTGGCCCTCAGCATCCGCAGGACAGTGGCCAGCTCTAGGCACAGCAGGCAGTGTAGAGAGCCGGCTGGGAAGGTACCCGCTGCGCACCCCACTTCAGAACTGCCCTGATATCATTACGACTACTTCCAATGAGCAGCAAGCGCACGCAGCTGGGCCTCGGGCCGGAGAGAAACACAAGTGCCGTGCCCGGCCCGGCCCAAGCTGGCACCGAGCAGAGAAGCTGGAGGGTGCCCACTGTGACCTCCATAGGTCAGCTGAGGCCTGGGGCCCTTCCCAGAGCCCCGTGTCCCTGGAACCCCAGGCCTGGGCCCCTGCTGCCCTCCCTCCTGGTGGTGCGGGGAGACCTCCTGGGCCCAACCTTTGATGAAAGGTTCACGAGGGCTGCTGAGCCGAGTGGCGGGGCTCAATCCCCAGGCAAGAGGGATTCAGTGGGAAGTGGCAGGAAGCTGTGGAAGCTTGGGCTGGACCCCCGGCCAGCAGGCACCCAGTTTCTCTCCTCCAGGTGCTGCCTGGCAGCCTCGGAGCTACACAGCTCCCATCAGCAGAGGCTACAGAGCCCCCGGGGCCAGAGCAGGGGGCCCCTGAGAAAGACAGCCCCTCTGGCTGCCTCCTTCCCCAGCTCGGGGCTCGAGGACAGCTTCTGAAGGGGTGGAGGAAGCTGAAGCACTCGGAGAAGTGGGTGCCTCACGCCCTAGTCCTCCCTCCTCACCTACAGCCGGCTCTGAGTGCCCAGCCTTCTCTAGGCCCACGGCCCTCATAGGGATGAGGAACCGGCTGGTGCTGGAGGTCACTGAACAAGGCTGGCCCAGCACAGGAGGCCTCTCCTTCCTGCTGCCTTTTTCAGCTGCTGGTGCATTCCACTCGCACAGCACAGCCTCCTCCTCTGCTGGCCATGGGCAGGGCAGGCAGGGCCTATGAGGGCCTGACCCGAGACTGGGCTCTCTGGGGACCCAGGCCAGGGGGTGGGGGTGGGGGTGGGACGATGACTGTGTTCTGCAGTCCTGTGACTCTTGGAGCTGAAGCCACCAAGGCGCAGGAGGCAGGAGGGCCGGCTCACCCCAGCCTCTGCCTCCCCAGCCTGGCGTCCCAGGTGTCCAGAGCCTGGCGCTGAGCTGGGGGATGAGAAGCTGCTTCCAGCTTGCAGAGCCCAGTAGGGCCACAGTGCAGGCCCCGAGTCCAGCAGAGACAGGTGTGGGGCTGGCTTCCCCTCCCAGCAGGCACCCAGAGGAGCGGCGGCCAAGGTGACTCTGGCTGTTGGTCACCTATGAAAGTGGAGGGGCCACAGACACACTGGCCCCGAGAAGTCCAGGTTCTGGAGCCCCCCGCCCCAGCTTGCTCCGTGACAAAATGGAGAGGACTACGTGAGCTGGAGTGGTGCCGGCCCCCAACAGCCTCTGCCACGCCGGCGGCCCTCCATTCCGCCTGTGGCGGGCACAGTGGGGTCTGCCGACCTCTCAGCCCGCACCCGGTCCCCCCCACTACCAAGGGGCAGGCACTAACCCAGGTGCCCTGCTGGCCAGCAAAGACTCAGGAGCATACTCAGACACGCCTGCACGGGTGGCGAGCAGTCCTGTGTGTAGGTGCCGCCAGGCAGGTCGGAGTGGCCTCGAGGTGCGGTCCACCTGGCCTCACAGGGAAAACTGCAGCACACAGGAAGGTCACAGCCCGCTAGACGGGGAACCGAGCATGGAACTCCGGGGCACAGCCTGAGGACGCAGAATCCCGGAAAGGGGGACTGCTCTCCTCTGAGGGCCGGCCCTCGGAGCAGGCACCCCGATGCCCTCCTCTCTGCCCGGCCCAACCCCAACCTTGCTCTGTGGGTTCCTTTCCAGGGAAGCAGGCCCGGCGGGAAATGCCTCGGCTGTCACAGGAGCACGGCCTGAAGCCCAGCACCTGGACACTGAGGCCAGGGTTCTGGGTGCAGGCAGCCCGAGACCAGAGCAAGACCTTGCCTCAGAACACCAAGCAGACAGAGGACACAAGCCAGGATACCAGCACGGGCACAGTGGAGAAAGGGCACCTCGACACCGGGACCCTGAAACTCACTCTGCCCGTGGTCCCTGAGGAGCTGGCCCAGCCACCCACAGAGGCGGGCTCCAGGCCTCGGCACTCCTTCCCAGAGGCATCCAGTCCCACTGCCAGGAATGCGTCGCACCAAGAAGGCACTGTGTTCCGGCTCATTTAGCAAACATTTATTGAGCACCTGTCAAGTGCAAGGCACTGTGCTAGGTGCGTGGGGTACAGCGTGCACACAGATGGCTGCCCGCGAGGAGCTCACAGTCTAGGGGGAGGTCACACAGGCCACATGACACCACAAGGGTGTGTCTGCTCAGTGCTGGGCAGGGGCACAGAGGGGCCGGCCGGCTCCCATGAGGAGCTCCAAGGGGCTCAGCGGGCATCCGGGGAGGGTCCACAGCAGCACTCGAGGCATGGACAGCTGGGGCATTAGATGCCGCTGAAGGCCCGGGAGAGGAGGACCCGCCTGGGCGTGCGGGCGAGCGCTGGGGGCCGGTGCACAAGCACAGGTGCGGAGGACGCAGGTGCTGGGGGCAGAGGCGGGGAGTCGGGGGCCCCACTGGGCTATGATGGGGTGCAGGTCGCTGCGGCCCAGTTGGGTGAGGAGAGCGCCACCCGCTGGGCTGGTGGCTTCTTACAGGGTGGTCCAGGGCCGCCGGAACGCTGCAGGAAAGGACTCCACGCCAAGCTCCGCTGGAGGCCTGACACTCTACGTCTCCGGCAAGAGGTACCACCTGCACCCTGACTCCCACAGAAGCCTGCAGTTTGACAACCGACTGCTGAGAAAGAGAATGACTAAGGACTTGTAAAAAGAAGAAAAGGAACGAAGACCGTCCAGAAGGGAAAGAAAGAAATGATGACAACAAGGTCAGCAGCGCCCAATGTGGTCACTGCGGACGTATCTGCAAACCCAGCACTCTAAGGGCTGAGGCAGGAGGGTCTCATGTGTGAGCGCATCCTGGGTAACTTAGCAACTTAGTAAGAACTTGTCTCAAAAAAAAAATTGTTTTTAAAAACAGGGTCTCACTATGCAGCCCTAGCTGGCCTTGGACTCAGAGATCCTCCTGCCTCAGCTCCCAAGTACTGGGATTACAGGCGTGAGCCACCACATCTGGCAGTCTCAAAAACATTTAAAAATTCTTTGAAGGGCTAGGGATGTAGCTCAGTGTGTAGGCCTTGTGTTCAACGTCCAGTACTGTTACAATCGGAGGTGCATATGTGCACATGTGTATGTGGGAGCGCAGGGTAATGGAGAGGTAGATCATGCAGAAACAGAGGTGAGCAGTTACGATTAAATAAATAAATTACACTGGGGAGATGTAAGACAGGGGCCTGGGACCCCAGAAGGACAGACAAGGACAGGAAGCCCCAAGGAGGGGTGGAGACAGGGCCACTGCAGTCCCCGCGCACATGGCGAGCCCTCAGTCTGACCCCGTTCCTGGCGACACGGCCAAGTCTCCCCAACGTTGAACCACCACCCAGGAGGGCTGCAATGCCTGCCCTCTCCCCTGGCTGCCAGCCCGGGTGTCTCCAACACAAGCTTCCTGCACCCGAGCAGGCCCTTTCCACTCCAGAGGCAGCAGCCCAGGCCCCGGCCCTGCAGGGAGAGGGTGGGAGCCACCTAGAGGGCGGGACCATCTCCCATGCCCACCAGCAGCAGGAAGGCCGAGAGGAGAGCTGAGGATGGTTCGCCTTCAATGGTTGGATAGCTGGGTTTTTAAATATTAAACACAATGGATTTCAGAAAGAACTGTGCCTTAGCTTCTCACTGTAACTTACAAAATGATTAATGCCCCTCTGTATTCTCCCTACCTACTCCTCTCCCTCCCATGCCCAAAAGGGAAGGCGACAAGCCAATTTCCAAAACAATTTTCACCTCATACCAAGCTCGCGGGACACAGGTCCAGCTCAAACTGCTTCCGGAGCCCAGGAGACCTGTGAGCCTCTGCCGGATGGCTCCAGCTCACACTGGAGGAGGCACCACTTGGCGGCTGGCAGTCTGTCTCCAGGGCCAAACCCTGGGCCAGCAGGGCAGACACAGCCTGGGATAGGGGCCATGGCCCAGGCCACTTCCCTGGCATGCCTGCAGCCTCTGCCTCAAGTCCCACACCTCGCAGGCCACCTGGCCTGAAGCAGCAAGCGATGACTACTTCTGCTTCAGGACGCACACCCAGGCCCCTGCAAACCAGACCAAAGCGCAAGTCTGCCTGCACAGAGGGCTCACAGTCAGCTTCCCAGGGCTGCAGCAGCCACACAGGACCCACAGCACGTGGCCCAGGCACAACCTGGAATGCCACTCAGGCCCCACACCACGAAGGACAGACCAGCACCAAGTCCACAGCTGCTGCTCCTAGGCCCAGGAGACACGGTCCACAGGGCAGACATGAGGCCATGTGAGCAGCTGGAGAGAGCGAGGGCGTGGAGCACAAAGCCCTCTGGAGGTCCGGATGAGAGTACAGATGTCAGGAGCTACCAGGGAAGAACCTCACTGGCACGGAACCGGATCAACACCAAAGTGGACACCACTAACAGGATTGGTTCTAAGAAACTCGGGAAGAGCTGCTTACAACACTAAAGGGACAAACACCAGAAAATAAATAAAGGGCTCTGGGCCCCCACAAAGCTGCTAATGCTATTCATTGGCTTGAGTCATCTTGAGAGTAGAAAACGTTTTTTGGCAAAGCTATACAAACTCCACCGCGGGGCGCACCCCTCGGTCAGGGCTCTGCACTGAAGCCCTCCTGCAGTCTCCTGAGAAGAAAACAGGACTTCTGGAGCCTGGTGCATGGAGGCTGCAACCCTGGGCAAGGAGCACGGCCTCGGCTCCATCCTGTGGTGCTGGGGACACACTAGCCCTGATAGTGTGACTCGGCCCTGTCATGAACAATGGCTAGGCACAGAGTGCCACCTAGTGGCACCGCTTGTCCTCTCTCACAAAGGGCTCCAACAGGAGATCCCACAGGAGCAAACTGACCCAACCCAAGGGCATGTGGGCGGGAGCACACTCATGTTAGTGGACAGGACATATTCACCTCAAGAAAATATACTTTTAAGAGCTACTGCTTTCCTTGAGAAAGCAACTCTTTTATTTAGAAAGACTAACCATATCCATTTGTCAATACCCACTTTAAGGAAAATAGTTTTAAAAAACATAAAAATGTAAATACACCAAAGAGTAACTGCTATTAAACAGTTCTGAACAAGCAGAAAACGTATACTTTTCTCTTACAGAAAATGTGAAATCTGTAATAGCAGCATAATTTATATGTAGAAAAAAGCTGGTTTTGAACTAGAGGGTGTCTGTATACACAGGGGCGTCTACCTGGGGAGGCATCTCCAGCGAGGGCTCCCGGCGTGCACACCTCCGCGCTGGCGACGGCCTCAGTCCAGCACCATGGCAGAGAGCGCGTTCAGGTCCTTCATGTACGGGTGGGCCGCCAGGATCTGGTCGATCTTCAGCCTCTGCTCGGAGTCGGGGAAGATCTTCAGCAGGGCCTCCCTCAGCTCACTGGTCTCCACGGGAGACCTCTGTGCAGGCAGGGGCAGGCTGGGCAGGAGCAGGAAGCGGGGCTGCTGAGGGAGCCAGGGGCCTGGGCTTGTTCCCTGGGTCCGGGCTGGAGGCTGGTGGCTGGCACTGACTGGCTGGGCAGCAGGGCCCCTGAGTCCGGGGTCGAACATGCCCACCTTGGGCAGGGCACTGAGCAGGGGCTGCATGTCTCTGCAGACAGAGGAAATCCTGCTGAGTTGGGTGCAAGATCAACAGAGCACCTTCTACAGCATGCGCTGCCGGCTCAGGCTCCAGTGGCTGTTCCTGGGCTTCCAAACCTGAGGCCAGACTGCCTTGCGGTGGGGACGCTCCTACAGAGATGCCAGGACAGCCCACTGTAGCAACCCTGGCCTGGCAGAGCAGGGACCGCACTCCTCACAAGCTGATCTTACCTTCCAAGAGCTGCCGTCTCAAGACTGTGCCTGTTTTGGTGCTGACCCAAGGATGCACAAGAGATTTCAAAATACGGGGGCTGGCCGGGCGTGGTGGCACACACCTGGTAATTCCAGCACTCAGGATGCTGAGGCGGGAGGATCACTGCAAGTTTGAGGTCAGCCTGGACTACATACTGAGTTCAAGGCCAGCCTGAACTATGCAGCAAGACCCTGTCTCAAAAAAACAAGACACGGGCCTCAGTGTCCTGCTGCTCTGGAGACCCTCATGTCAGGTGGCGCCTGGCTATGGGAACTAGAAAAGGGACCCACGCTTCGAGCAGGGAGGCAGCCCTCAGAGCCCGACGGGTTCCCCTGGCTCCCAAGGTGCAGGTGGGCGTGAGTGCCCACACCTTGTGCAAACCCCGGTGTGTGCACAGCAAAGACCTCTGTATGGTTTTAAAAATCCCCAGCAACTCTAGCACTGGAACCACATGAGCAATGTTCCAAACGTCATACCCGGACTCGTTCAAGCCCAGCCTTCTGTGGGGGGCGAAGGCTGCTTCCTAACTGGCAGACACGGCTGGCAAGAGCCCCAAGGCCAGAGGAAAGGGGCGGTAGGAGGATCACCTGGGCCAGGGCCTGGCAGAGGAGTTTCTAGCTGAGGAAAAGGGGCAGAATGACATTCTCCCAGTGTGGCAGGAATTAAAACGCAAAGGCTCCAAGAGAAAGGCTGCCCAAGACTACAGAGCTTAAGTGTGTGGCCTCTGCAGAAGACACCTCTGTACAGAAAAATACCAAACAAAAAACCACCACCCAGCCCAAGCCTGCAGCGCCCAAGCCCAAGTGTCGGCAAGGTCTCTGGGCTTGAAAGCAGGTGGGTGGGGCAGCCTAGGGTGAAGTGCCGCCTGGCAAATGTGAGTTGTGGGTGCACCCACAGCCAGCACTGTGGAGACACAACCTGGGGGACAACGTGCCTTTCTCTTCCCAGTCCCCCAGAGCACCCCGGTGCGAATGCTGCAGGTTACCCAAGCTGCCAGGCGGGCACACACAAAACCAAGGAACATGTTTCCAGAGAACCTGACCAACAGAGGCAACCACAGGTACTCAATAATCACTACTTTCCTTAAAAAACAAGCCTACTGGCCAGGTGTGGGGCACATGCCACTAATCCTAGCACTCTGGGAAACTGAGAAGGAGGATCCCAAGTTCAAGTCCAGGCTGGGCAACTTAGCAAGACCCTGTCTCAAAACAAAGAAGGGTGGGGATGTGGCTCAGAGCAAAGGCTCTGTGTTCAATCTCCAGAACCAAAAAACAAACCACAAAACTCTGCCAAATGACTAACACCTGCATTCCCAGCACTTGGGAAGCTGAGGCAGGAAGACAGCAAGTTCAAGTCCAGCCTACCAAGTGAGACCTGGGTTATAGAGTGAAACCTTTTCTCAAAAAGGCCAAACAAACTAACACAATACCTCAAAACACCTCAACTTCTGTGGGGAACCACCCAGACTTGACTCTTCTTGAAAGATGAGCAACTATCTCCATTTTGGATAAGCCTGGCCTTATCTCCATGTACTGATTCGTACAGGGCTGGCTAGGCCATTTCTTTGTGCCTTCAACTGGCTCTAAGCACTGTAAACTGGGCTGGCTGAGGAGCTGATGTGTCACCTCTGAAGCAAGGCGACATGGGATTACAAACATAGACCTTCCAGACTGAGAGGACATCCAGGAAAGAGCTCGCTGTAACTTCAACAAAGAAAACCTAAAGTTCAGGTTTAGGTTCTGAACTATCAAATAAATTTCAGAAAAATAGGTTAACACTGGCTTCTCCATCAGTGATGGCAGAAAGCAACATCAGCTCTGCAGGCAGCGACTCCTGAGTAGTGTAAATTAACAAGCACAACAGTCATGAAGCAAACGAGGCAGAAGGTGTATAAAGAAGGGCACTCGCCCCACACACCAAGCTCAGCAGCACTGACAGGAAACGACCAATAGCTCAGAAAATCTTGGGCTCAAAGAAAGTTTAGGTCCCTGCCTCTCCTAGGATGGAAACAAAAGGGATATAAGCTCATTATTAGGTCTGTTCAGGTGCTTCCTTAACTGGCTTCCACACAGGCTATTCTCTCACTAAATCTAAGGTCCAATAAAATTAAAATGCCACATTTAGTGTGCAGAGATAACACTTGTACAAACTGAAATGAACATTTAGACATAAGGTAATGTGAAGAAATACCTGAGAGAGCCAGGTGTGGTGGCACACCCCTGCAATCAATCCCAGCACTTGAGAGGCTGAGGCAGGAGGACTGTTACAAGTTCAAGACCAGCCTGGGCTACAAAGTGAGCTCACGTTCAGACTGTACTGCATAGCGAGACCCTGTCTCAGACAGACAAAAAAGAAAAAAGAAAAAAAGAAATACCTGAGAGAGACCTCCTTCTGAAGAAACTCTTCCAATCGAGGTCCACTTCTTCCCAGGGGGTCATCAGGAACCATAAATATGTCCCCCACAAAGGTGTACTGCAGCAACCTGCAACAAGAGCAGTCACAGAGCTGAAGAAACCGACTCCTCCAGGCTTCGGGAACCCAGATGGAGCTCAAAGTAGCCACCCAATTTCAGAACCATGGTCAGCCTATAAATTTGAGGACCATTTACTTCCTGAAGAGAGAAAAGTCCATACTCATATTAAAGCATTTTAATATTAATTCAGACACAGAAAAATTAGTCCAAGAAACTTTTAGCAGTTGTTCCCCTATTTTTTGTTACTTGTTTTTTTGTTTTGTTTTGTTTTTGTTTTTTAGTACCAGGGATTGAACTCACGACCAAGCCCTTGGGGAGCAGGTGCCTATGCCATTGAGGTAAACCCCCAGCCCTACTGTTCCCGTATTTTAATCAGACCTTTAAGCTCTTTCCTAGGCTTGGGAAGTAGACTTTTCTAATGGAACTATGGAAAACAAGACTTAAAAGACTTTCTGCTTATGCATAAGAGGTGCTACCTATGAAAACTTAATTCTATAGTAAAACCAGAATGTGTCCATAAGCCAAACCCCTGCAAGTGAGCTTTTCAAAAAGGAAAATGAGGGCATGGGACACAGGCCTATAATCCCAGCAATGGGAGGTCGAGACAGGAGGATCATGACGTAGAAGTCAGCCTGGACTATACAGTGAGACCATGTCTCAAAATAAAGATATAGAAAGAGAGAAAAGTCAATCGGGAGCAGCAGGTACTGAGTATGGGGCGGGGCTGGGGTGCAGCAGCAGTGTTCGTGAAGCCCTGGCGTATGTGAAGCCCTGGGTTCGATCTCCAGCACAGGGGAAAGAAGCCCTCGTGCTTATGTTCACTGTCCAATCTTGGGGTCTGCTTTGTGTATGCAGATGCTGGACTGGTGGACCAGCTGGCATCTTGCTCCATTCGGAGCCCAGATGAGCACCCGATATTATCAGTGCCCAGATGAGCACTGAGGGCAGGGACAAGTCAGGGGACGCATGGGAAGACGCACGGCTCATCAGCTGTGCCCATGGGTCAAAGCCCAACTCTCAGTTCAGCTCCACACCCACAGCTGGCTTTTCCTTCCTTTTCTGCCCACAGTTTTGTGACTATACATGGATCAAAATCCCTGCACCAGTTGACCCTCATCTGGGCAGTTACAGCAAAACTTTTTGAAAATTCTCCAGTGATTTAGCAAACTTTCAACAGCAGACAAGGAGTGACAGAAAGCCCGTGGCTCCTCCTGCCGTCCAAAGCCCGTCGTCCTCCGCTTGCGTGTTTTCATTTCGCGTCTAAAGACTGTAGCACGAGCCGCTTGTGCCGGCGTGACAGCCCATCTGCGCTTTCCATCTGCGCAGCTGCTCAGGCGACGCCTGTAACGAGAAGCCCTGCAGGCCGCTGCTCGCTGACGCAGCGGCAGTTCCCAGCAGCGGGACGTGTTCTCGGCCTCACCAAGGATGGAACTCTCACTGCACACCGCACGCCTCTCCACACTTTGGTTCCGATGATCATGCTGGACGGTCAAAGCTCGGAACAAGCCCCCATCAGTGCCCTGCTTTTGGTCCGCTCCTCTGGCCGGGTCACGTGCTTCAGAAGTGCAGCGTCACCAGTCACGTGTCACACGCCCATCTTTCACTGCACGGCTGGGCGAGCTGGGAGGTGGGTAGTTTCCGGTGCCCCCATGGCATGGCATGGCAGGCTACGCAGGAGGCCACTCACATACAGGCAGCACCGCCTGTCTGCCACAGTCTCCTGAAGAGTGCAGGCCACGCACAACACTCCCGGGGGGGCTCACACAGGACCTCCGAGTAGGGCCGGCCTCGGGCAGCAGGGACAGTGGGGTCCTTGGCAGGGCCCAGGGCATGATAGACAGGTAAAGTGCAAACAAAACAAACACACAAAAAAGCTTTCTAACTAAAGACAAGTTAGAAAACATTACCTTTTTGTAATAATTTCTCGCCAAGAGATTGACTCAGTCACAAATTCTCTGAAGTTATCGTTTGTTACAATTATGCCACCAGTTTTGTCCGCTAAATGTAGCAGAAACCTACAGCAACACAAGAGAGTTTACATGAGCAAACAGACACCCTGGCTCTGAGCAGCTGCGTCACAGGCAAACAAAAGGACGCCTCTCCTTCAGGAAAGCAAAGATCTAGCCCGGCCCGGACACTAGTTTTACCAGAGATGATGAGTATTTGTGAGATTAGTGTTTATAAACAGCTTTTTATACAATCCAATTTTTAAAAATGACTTCAGTTGTAATGTACACAGTTCTAGCAAGTCACGCTACACGTGCGCAGCAGTGAGCGTACAGGAGTACTGGAGCAGGCCGAGTCAGAGGACACGAGCTGGAGAAGGTCGCTTGTCCCCGCTGCTGGCTCCACACCCCTGGCTCTAGCTTAGCTCCTTGGCAGCCAGCCTTGCAGCTCTTCAAATTCGCACATTCACTGTCTGCTTTGATTTGAGAAGAGATGACGAGAATTATGCTGTTTTCTGTTTACTAAGTCGTAGACTTCCTTAAGAGCAAGCTACAAGGGCTCGTGGAGATGAAATGAAACAAGTGAGGAGGCGCCGTTTGACTGCTGGAAGTTACTCCTGTGCACGCGGTCCTGAGGAGGGATCCGCAAGGGAAATGTAAAGCTCCTCTCTTATGTCGGTATGACTGTGTATGTCCGAGGCAATGAGACACACTCAAACGTGACAGGTACAAACAAATGCCCATAGTACTTGTGCGTTCTTAAAGGACAATTAAAAAACAGAACAAAAAAACAAAATTCAGAGGGCAGAGTGGCGCAAACCTGTAATCCCAGCACTTGGGAGGCTGGGGCAGGAAGGTCTAGCAAGTTCAAGATCAGCCTGGGCTACATATGAGTTCCAGTCTAGCCTGGCTCACAGAGCAACTTTGTGTCTCAAAAGCAATCAAAAATCAACTGCTGGGCACAGTGGCACACGCCTGTAATACCAGCATTCAGGAGATTGAAGCAGGAGGATCACAGTGAGTTCAAGGTCAGCCTGGGCTACATAGTGAGACCCTGTGTCAAAAAAAACAAAAACAAAAACAAACCAAAACCAAAACTAATAACCCAGGTTTCTTTAGCCTCAGAGGTCTTGGGGCCAGACACTGGAAAATAAACATGACCTAATTGTCTTTTTCTGAAGGTAGGGGGTGTTGCTAGGAATCAAACTCAGGACCTTACCCTTGCCAGGCGGGCACTGTGCCACATAATGTAGTCTGGCACAAACTCTCGGTGGCACAATGAGTGAAGTGCACGATGCTTCACTCAGGTAGCAGGGCTTCCAAGCGTGTGCGTGTACTGTGAACAAGTCCTCCAAGACCCGAGAGCTGAGTGAGACCTGCAGGGGGCCCTCCGCACTGCTCCTGAGTTCCGCGGTGCCAGGGCATGCGACACCGTCCAAGGCAGAGCCCCACCTGCCTGTCTGCTGGTGCGCTCCAGTCCAGGGCCTGCTCTCATCCTTGGGCCAGCAAGGACATGGCCTTCCCACCACCGTGCCCTGCACACTGTGCCAGCTCACAGGCCGCTCTCCCACGTCACTGATTCTCCCATCCCACCTGGGAGGAAAGGGTTGTGCCAGCTCAAATCCACCATGTCTGCAGCCTTCAGCACAGAGGGGCCCTGTCCTGAGTGTGCTGGTGGTGGGCTGCTGGGGGCCCAGGAGCCATGATGGTGACCACTCCTCCTCCACTCCTGGCTGCACATCCCCTCCCTGCCTGGAAGCCGGTCCGCCACAGACCAAGACTGAGCCAAGAGACACTGCCCTTCCTTCTAGTCATAGGGTCAGGCCTTTGTCCCAGTGCTGGGAAAGTGACCAGATGGGCTCTGGTGAGGGGTCCCAAGTAGTAAGCTGTGCCCACCGGTGGCCCCAAGTCACCTTGGCCTGGCACAGCTCTGCTCAAACCTGCTGACCTGTCCTTAGCTTGAGTCACAAGCTGACACTACCTTCAGCAGGGTTCAGGAGAAGCAGAAGAGGGTAGAACAGGCAGCTGCCACACACTTGCTACTGGTCTCCTCACGTAAGAGGGACACTGTAAGACCCACGTGCCTCTGGTTCAGCTGGAAGGGTCTCACTGGGTGTGGTAGCACATGCTTATAATCCTAGTTAGCTGGGAGGCTGAAGCAGGAAAATCACAAGTCTGATGCCAGCTTAGACAATAGTGAGACACTCTCAAAATATACTGGTAGGGAAGGAACTGAGTGCAGAGGTGTCCCACAGCACGCTCCCCTGTGACACCTGTCCACTGTTCCTCTTCTCCTAGACACATCACCGTGTCCCCAAACCTGAGGCTGCTTGATGGGAAGCAAAGGTTTCAGAAGAGAAAGTTACAAAGTGCGGGCTGAATTTTAATGCCTCAGGAGCACCAGCACTGTGAGCCATCCACCATCAGAACTGGGACTTCGTTCTTGCAGGGTCAGCTGAGACGGCCTCCACGGTGCTGGCTGAGCCCCTAGCCATGCTGGGCTGGGGCAGGAAGAGGACCCTGAAAGCCATGCTCTTCCCCCTTCCCTTTGTTTCTCGTCAGACTTGTGCTAAAAAGACAGGGTCTTTCCCTGACGTGTCATGATCCTGGGCTCAGCCTCCAGAACAGAGGACGACAGGCACATACCAGAGGACCTGGTGGAAAGCCACTCAGTGAGCACTCCATGTGAAGGCAAGACAGGCTCAACCTTCACAAGCACCAAGACAACCCTGGATACTCACCTCAGACACATTTTATTAGAAAACAAAAAGCTCTAACTCAAAAGCATATTTTGTGATGTTCCTGTGCCCCATGGCAAAGACTGCTAAGCACATAACTGTAACAATGTGAACCATGAAAATCTTCCCGCCCACCCCCCAGGGCCCTGTACCCCCCAGGGCCCGGTACCACCCAGGGCCCTGTACCACCCAGGGTCCCCACCACCCAGGGTCCCCACCACCCAGAGCCCTGTACCCCCCAGGGCCCTGCACCACCCAGGGTCCTGCAACACCCAGGGTCCTGCACCACCCAGGGCCCTGCACCACCCAGGGCCCTGCACCACCCAGGGCCCTGTACCCCCCAGGGCCCTGTACCCCCCAGGGCCCTGCACCACCCAGGGCCCTGCACCACCCAGGGCCCTGCACCACCCAGGGCCCTGCACCACCCAGGGCCCTGCACCACCCAGGGCCCTGTACCACCCAGGGTCCGCACCACCCAGGGCCCTGTACCACCCAGGGCCCGCACCACCCAGGGCCCTGTACCACCCAGGGCCCGCACCACCCAGGGCCCTGTACCACCCAGGGCCCGCACCACCCAGGGCAAGGACTCCTCCCCAGCCACCCAACTCTAGAGAGAAAAAGCATTCATACCTGTCATCATGAGAAGCAATTCTTTCTCCAAAGACCATCCGAGCAGGAGTTAGAGATAATATTCCAAGCTCCTGG
Source organism: Hydrochoerus hydrochaeris (assembly GCA_004027455.1). Taxonomy (NCBI): domain Eukaryota; kingdom Metazoa; phylum Chordata; class Mammalia; order Rodentia; family Hydrochaeridae; genus Hydrochoerus; species Hydrochoerus hydrochaeris. The sequence goes on from PVLA01014134.1 coordinate 32,318, forward strand.
AGCTGGGTGAGGAAGTGCTGCTCTGTTCATGGAATAGGTTGAATATACATATTCAGAAAAAGGCTCTCTTTTTGGATGTGTAAATAAATGAAAGTATACCTCAACGCCTGCCTTGGGGAGTTGTAAACCTTTGTTCTATTGACTCAATTTTACTAATGCACTGGGAAGAGAAACGAATCCAGTAAGGCCCATACTAAAGCAAATGTAACACATGAATCTACTTTGTCTTGTTTTGGTGTGAG